>OW052220.1:11615576-11861656 GCA_932526605.1 Nephrotoma flavescens | reverse complement strand
AAATGATACGTTGAGCAAGAAATTAACGGTAGGTTATACAGGGAAGGCGCGGTTATTGGAAGTTTCTCATTTTGAAATTCGGTCAAATTTTGTATGCGATCCTTGATTGCAGGCGAATCAGGCAACATATTGTAACAATTTAAAAGCAGTTCTGCTCAAAATTACATCAATAACGTAAAATGACCGAAAACGTACTGAATCTGTGACAATAAATTTTAACCGTTCAAAAACAGTAAGGCTAACTAACCATTAGGGATTTTCGCAAAAAAATTGAAAAAAATTTTTTGTTGAATTTCCGGTTCAAATTGATTAGAGGTAATGAAAATGATACGTTGAGCAAGAAATTAACGGTAGGTTATACAGGGAAGGCGCGGTTATTGAAGTTTCTCATTTTGAAATTCGGCCAAATTTTGTATTCGATCCTTGGTTGCTGGCGAATCAGGCAACATATTGTAACAATTTAAAAGCAGTTCTGCTCAAAATTACATCAATAACGTAAACTGGCCGAAAACATACTGAATATGTGACAATAAATTTTAACCGTTCAAAAACAGTAAGGCTAACCATCAGGGATTTTCGTAAAAAAAATTGAAAAAATTTTATTGTTGAATTTCCGGTTCAAATTGATTATAGGTAATGAAAATGATACGTTGAGCAAAAAATTAACGGTAGAAAATTTTGTATTCGATCCTTGGTTGCTGGCGAATCAGGCAACATATTGTAACAATTTAAAAGCAGTTCTGCTCAAAATTACATCAATAACGTAAAATAACCGAAAACATACTGAATCTGTGACAATAAATTTTAACCGTTCAAAAACAGTAAGGCAGTATCAGGGATTTTCGTAAAAAAATTGAAAAAATTTTATTGTTGAATTTCCGGTTCAAATTGATTAGAGGTAATGAAAATGATACGTTGAGCAAAAAATTAACGGTAGGTTATACAGGGAAGGCGCGGTTATTGGAAGTTTCTCATTTTGAAGTTCGGTCAAATTTTGTATTCGATCCTTGATTGCTTGCGAATCAGGCAACATATTGTCACAATTTAAAAGCAGTTCTGCTCAAAATTACATCAATAACGTAAAATGACCGAAAACATACTGAATCTGTGACAATAAATTTTAACCGTTCAAAAACAGTAAGGCTAACCATCAGGGATTTTCGCAAAAAAATTGAAAAAATTTTATAGTTGAATTTCCGGTTCAAATTGATTATAGGTAATGAAAATGATACGTTGAGCAAGAAATTAACGGTAGGTTATACAGGGAAGGCGCGGTTATTGGAAGTTTCTCATTTTGAAATTCGGTCAAATTTTGTATTCGATCCTTGATTGCAGGCGAATCAGGCAACATATTGTAACAATTTAAAAGCAGTTCTGCTCAAAACTACATCAATAACGTAAAATGACCGAAAACATACTGAATCTGTGACAATAAATTTTAACCGTTCAAAAACAGTAAGGCTAACCATCAGGGATTTTCGTAAAAAAATGAAAAAATTGTATTGTTGAATTTCCGGTTCAAATTGATTATAGGTAATGAAAATGATACGTTGAGCAAGAAATTAACGGTAGGTTATACAGGGAAGGCGCGGTTATTGGAAGTTTCTCATTTTGAAATTCGTTCAAATTTTGTATTCGATCCTTGATTGCTGGCGAATCAGGCAACATATTGTAACAATTTAAAAGCAGTTCTGCTCAAAATTACATCAATAACGTAAAATGACCGAAAACATACTGAATCTGTGACAATAAATTTTAACCGTTCAAAAACAGTAAGGCTAACCATCAGGGATTTTCGCAAAAAAATTGAAAAAATTTTATGGTTGAATTTCCGGTTCAAATTGATTATAGGTAATGAAAATGATACGTTGAACAAGAAATTAGCGGTAGGTTATACAGGGAAGGCGCGGTTATTGGAAGTTTCTCATTTTGAAATTCGGTCAAATTTTGTATTCGATCCTTGATTGCAGGCGAATCAGGCAACATATTGTAACAATTTAAAAGCAGTTCTGCTCAAAATTACATCAATAACGTAAACTGGCCGAAAACATACTGAATATGTGACAATAAATTTTAACCGTTCAAAAACAGTAAGGCTAACCATCAGGGATTTTCGTAAAAAAATTGAAAAAAATTTTATTGTTGAATTTCCGGTTCAAATTGATTATAGGTAATGAAAATGATACGTTGAGCAAGAAATTAACGGTAGGTTATACAGGGAAGGCGCGGTTATTGGAAGTTTCTCATTTTGAAATTCGGTCAAATTTTGTATTCGATCCTTGATTGCAGGCGAATCAGGCAACATATTGTAACAATTTAAAAGCAGTTCTGCTCAAAATTACATCAATAACGTAAACTGGCCGAAAACATACTGAATATGTGACAATAAATTTTAACCGTTCAAAAACAGTAAGGCTAACCATCAGGGATTTTCGTAAAAAAATTGAAAAAAATTTTATTGTTGAATTTCCGGTTCAAATTGATTATAGGTAATGAAAATGATACGTTGAGCAAGAAATTAACGGTAGGTTATACAGGGAAGGCGCGGTTATTGGAAGTTTCTCATTTTGAAATTCGGTCAAATTTTGTATTCGATCCTTGATTGCTGGCGAATCAGGCAGCATATTGTAACAATTTAAAAGCAGTTCTGCTCAAAATTACATCAATAACGTAAAATGACCGAAAACATACTGAATATGTGACAATAAATTTTAACCGTTCAAAAACAGTAAGGCTAACCAACAGGGATTTTCGTAAAAAAAATGAAAAAATTGTATTGTTGAATTTCCGGTTCAAATTGATTATAGGTAATGAAAATGATACGTTGAACAAGAAATTAATGGTAGGTTATACAGGGAAGGCGCGGTTATTGGAAGTTTTTCATTTTGAAATCGGGTCAAATTTTGTATTCGATCCTTGATTGCTGGCGAATCAGGCAACATATTGTAACAATTTAAAAGCAGTTCTGCTCAAAATTACATCAATAACGTAAACTGGCCGAAAACATACTGAATATGTGACAATAAATTTTAACCGTTCAAAAACAGTAAGGCTAACCATCAGGGATTTTCGTAATAAAATTGAAAAAATTTTATTGTTGAATTTCCGGTTCAAATTGATTATAGGTAATGAAAATGATACGTTGAACAAGAAATTAGCGGTAGGTTATACAGGGAAGGCGCGGTTATTGGAAGTTTCTCATTTTGAAATTCGGTCAAATTTTGTATTCGATCCTTGATTGCTGGCGAATCAGGCAACATATTGTAACAATTTAAAAGCAGTTCTGCTCAAAATTACATCAATAACGTAAACTGGCCGAAAACATACTGAATATGTGACAATAAATTTTAACCGTTCAAAAACAGTAAGGCTAGGCAATTTTAACCGTTCAAAAACAGTAAGGCTAGGCATCAGGGATTTTCGTAAAAAAATTGAAAAAATTTTATTGTTGAATTTCCGGTTCAAATTGATTATAGGTAATGAAAATGATACGTTGAACAAGAAATTAGCGGTAGGTTATACAGGGAAGGCGCGGTTATTGGAAGTTTCTCATTTTGAAATTCGGTCAAATTTTGTATTCGATCCTTGATTGCAGGCGAATCAGGCAACATATTGTAACAATTTAAAAGCAGTTCTGCTCAAAATTACATCAATAACGTAAACTGGCCGAAAACATACTGAATATGTGACAATAAATTTTAACCGTTCAAAAACAGTAAGGCTAACCATCAGGGATTTTCGTAAAAAAATTGAAAAAATTTTATTGTTGAATTTCCGGTTCAAATTGATTATAGGTAATGAAAATGATACGTTGAACAAGAAATTAATGGTAGGTTATACAGGGAAGGCGCGGTTATTGGAAGTTTTTCATTTTGAAATCGGGTCAAATTTTGTATTCGATCCTTGATTGCTGGCGAATCAGGCAACATATTGTAACAATTTAAAAGCAGTTCTGCTCAAAATTACATCAATAACGTAAACTGGCCGAAAACATACTGAATATGTGACAATAAATTTTAACCGTTCAAAAACAGTAAGGCTAACCATCAGGGATTTTCGTAAAAAAATTGAAAAAATTTTATTGTTGAATTTCCGGTTCAAATTGATTATAGGTAATGAAAATGATACGTTGAACAAGAAATTAGCGGTAGGTTATACAGGGAAGGCGCGGTTATTGGAAGTTTCTCATTTTGAAATTCGGTCAAATTTTGTATTCGATCCTTGATTGCTGGCGAATCAGGCAACATATTGTAACAATTTAAAAGCAGTTCTGCTCAAAATTACATCAATAACGTAAACTGGCCGAAAACATACTGAATCTGTGACAATAAATTTTAACCGTTCAAAAACAGTAAGGCTAACCATCAGGGATTTTCGCAAAAAAATTGAAAAAATTTTATGGTTGAATTTCCGGTTCAAATTGATTATAGGTAATGAAAATGATACGTTGAGCAAGAAATTAACGGTAGGTTATACAGGGAAGGCGCGGTTATTGGAAGTTTCTCATTTTGAAATTCGTTCAAATTTTGTATTCGATCCTTGATTGCAGGCGAATCAGGCAACATATTGTAACAATCTAAAAGCAGTTCTGCTCAAAATTACATCAATAACGTAAACTGGCCGAAAACATACTGAATATGTGACAATAAATTTTAACCGTTCAAAAACAGTAAGGCTAACCATCAGGGATTTTCGTAAAAAAATTGAAAAAATTTTATTGTTGAATTTCCGGTTCAAATTGATTATAGGTAATGAAAATGATACGTTGAACAAGAAATTAACGGTAGGTTATACAGGGAAGGCGCGGTTATTGAAAGTTTCTCATTTTGAAATCGGGTCAAATTTTGTATTCGATCCTTGATTGCTGGCGAATCAGGCAACATATTGTAACAATTTAAAAGCAGTTCTGCTCAAAATTACATCAATAACGTAAAATGACCGAAAACATACTGAATCTGTGACAATAAATTTTAACCGTTCAAAAACAGTAAGGCTAACCATCAGGGATTTTCGCGAAAAAATTGAAAAAATTTTATGGTTGAATTTCCGGTTCAAATTGATTATAGGTAATGAAAATGATACGTTGAGCAAGAAATTAACGGTAGGTTATACAGGGAAGGCGCGGTTATTGGAAGTTTCTCATTTTGAAATTCGGTCAAATTTTGTATTCGATCCTTGATTGCTGGCGAATCAGGCAACATATTGTAACAATTTAAAAGCAGTTCTGCTCAAAATTACATCAATAACGTAAAATGACCGAAAACATACTGAATCTGTGACAATAAATTTTAACCGTTCAAAAACAGTAAGGCTAACCATCAGGGATTTTCGCAAAAAAAATTGAAAAAAATTTATTGTTGAATTTCCGGTTCAAATTGATTATAGGTAATGAAAATGATACGTTGAGCAAGAAATTAACGGTAGGTTATACAGGGAAGGCGCGGTTATTGGAAGTTTCTCATTTTGAAATTCGGTCAAATTTTGTATTCGATCCTTGATTGCTGGCGAATCAGGCAACATATTGTAACAATTTAAAAGCAGTTCTGCTCAAAATTACATCAATAACGTAAACTGGCCGAAAACATACTGAATATGTGACAATAAATTTTAACCGTTCAAAAACAGTAAGGCTAGGCAATTTTAACCGTTCAAAAACAGTAAGGCTAGGCATCAGGGATTTTCGTAAAAAAATTGAAAAAAATTTATTGTTGAATTTCCGGTTCAAATTGATTATAGGTAATGAAAATGATACGTTGAGCAAGAAATTAACGGTAGGTTATACAGGGAAGGCGCGGTTATTGGAAGTTTCTCATTTTGAAATTCGGTCAAATTTTGTATTCGATCCTTGATTGCTGGCGAATCAGGCAACATATTGTAACAATTTAAAAGCAGTTCTGCTCAAAATTACATCAATAACGTAAACTGGCCGAAAACATACTGAATCTGTGACAATAAATTTTAACCGTTCAAAAACAGTAAGGCTAACCATCAGGGATTTTCGTAAAAAAATTGAAAAAATTTTATTGTTGAATTTCCGGTTCAAATTGATTATAGGTAATGAAAATGATACGTTGAGCAAAAAATTAACGGTAGGTTATACAGGGAAGGCGCGGTTATTGGAAGTTTCTCATTTTGAAATTCGGTCAAATTTTGTATTCGATCCTTGATTGCAGGCGAATCAGGCAACATATTGTAACAATTTAAAAGCAGTTCTGCTCAAAATTACATCAATAACGTAAAATGACCGAAAACATACTGAATCTGTGACAATAAATTTTAACCGTTCAAAAACAGTAAGGCTAACCATCAGGGATTTTCGTAAAAAAATTGAAAAAATTTTATTGTTGAATTTCCGGTTCAAATTGATTATAGGTAATGAAAATGATACGTTGAGCAAGAAATTAACGGTAGGTTATACAGGGAAGGCGCGGTTATTGGAAGTTTCTCATTTTGAAATTCGGTCAAATTTTGTATTCGATCCTTGATTGCTGGCGAATCAGGCAACATATTGTAACAATTTAAAAGCAGTTCTGCTCAAAATTACATCAATAACGTAAACTGGCCGAAAACATACTGAATATGTGACAATAAATTTTAACCGTTCAAAAACAGTAAGGCTAACTAACCATCAGGGATTTTCGTAAAAAAATTGAAAAAATTTTATTGTTGAATTTCCGGTTCAAATTGATTATAGGTAATGAAAATGATACGTTGAGCAAGAAATTAACGGTAGGTTATACAGGGAAGGCGCGGTTATTGGAAGTTTCTCATTTTGAAATTCGGTCAAATTTTATATTCGATCCTTGATTGCTGGCGAATCAGGCAACATATTGTAACAATTTAAAAGCAGTTCTGCTCAAAATTACATCAATAACGTAAACTGGCCGAAAACATACTGAATATGTGACAATAAATTTTAACCGTTCAAAAACAGTAAGGCTAACCATCAGGGATTTTCGCAAAAAAATTGAAAAAATTTTATGGTTGAATTTCCGGTTCAAATTGATTATAGGTAATGAAAATGATACGTTGAGCAAGAAATTAACGGTAGGTTATACAGGGAAGGCGCGGTTATTGGAAGTTTCTCATTTTGAAATTCGTTCAAATTTTGTATTCGATCCTTGATTGCAGGCGAATCAGGCAACATATTGTAACAATCTAAAAGCAGTTCTGCTCAAAATTACATCAATAACGTAAACTGGCCGAAAACATACTGAATATGTGACAATAAATTTTAACCGTTCAAAAACAGTAAGGCTAACCATCAGGGATTTTCGTAAAAAAATTGAAAAAATTTTATTGTTGAATTTCCGGTTCAAATTGATTATAGGTAATGAAAATGATACGTTGAACAAGAAATTAACGGTAGGTTATACAGGGAAGGCGCGGTTATTGAAAGTTTCTCATTTTGAAATCGGGTCAAATTTTGTATTCGATCCTTGATTGCTGGCGAATCAGGCAACATATTGTAACAATTTAAAAGCAGTTCTGCTCAAAATTACATCAATAACGTAAAATGACCGAAAACATACTGAATCTGTGACAATAAATTTTAACCGTTCAAAAACAGTAAGGCTAACCATCAGGGATTTTCGCGAAAAAATTGAAAAAATTTTATGGTTGAATTTCCGGTTCAAATTGATTATAGGTAATGAAAATGATACGTTGAGCAAGAAATTAACGGTAGGTTATACAGGGAAGGCGCGGTTATTGGAAGTTTCTCATTTTGAAATTCGGTCAAATTTTGTATTCGATCCTTGATTGCTGGCGAATCAGGCAACATATTGTAACAATTTAAAAGCAGTTCTGCTCAAAATTACATCAATAACGTAAAATGACCGAAAACATACTGAATCTGTGACAATAAATTTTAACCGTTCAAAAACAGTAAGGCTAACCATCAGGGATTTTCGCAAAAAAATTGAAAAAAATTTATTGTTGAATTTCCGGTTCAAATTGATTATAGGTAATGAAAATGATACGTTGAGCAAGAAATTAACGGTAGGTTATACAGGAAAAGCCCCGTTATTGGAAGTTTCTCATTTTGAAATTCGGTCAAATTTTGTATTCGATCCTTGATTGCTGGCGAATCAGGCAACATATTGTAACAATTTAAAAGCAGTTCTGCTCAAAATTACATCAATAACGTAAACTGGCCGAAAACATACTGAATATGTGACAATAAATTTTAACCGTTCAAAAACAGTAAGGCTAGGCAATTTTAACCGTTCAAAAACAGTAAGGCTAGGCATCAGGGATTTTCGTAAAAAAATTGAAAAAAATTTATTGTTGAATTTCCGGTTCAAATTGATTATAGGTAATGAAAATGATACGTTGAGCAAGAAATTAACGGTAGGTTATACAGGGAAGGCGCGGTTATTGGAAGTTTCTCATTTTGAAATTCGGTCAAATTTTGTATTCGATCCTTGATTGCTGGCGAATCAGGCAACATATTGTAACAATTTAAAAGCAGTTCTGCTCAAAATTACATCAATAACGTAAACTGGCCGAAAACATACTGAATCTGTGACAATAAATTTTAACCGTTCAAAAACAGTAAGGCTAACCATCAGGGATTTTCGTAAAAAAATTGAAAAAATTTTATTGTTGAATTTCCGGTTCAAATTGATTATAGGTAATGAAAATGATACGTTGAGCAAAAAATTAACGGTAGGTTATACAGGGAAGGCGCGGTTATTGGAAGTTTCTCATTTTGAAATTCGGTCAAATTTTGTATTCGATCCTTGATTGCAGGCGAATCAGGCAACATATTGTAACAATTTAAAAGCAGTTCTGCTCAAAATTACATCAATAACGTAAAATGACCGAAAACATACTGAATCTGTGACAATAAATTTTAACCGTTCAAAAACAGTAAGGCTAACCATCAGGGATTTTCGTAAAAAAATTGAAAAAATTTTATTGTTGAATTTCCGGTTCAAATTGATTATAGGTAATGAAAATGATACGTTGAGCAAGAAATTAACGGTAGGTTATACAGGGAAGGCGCGGTTATTGGAAGTTTCTCATTTTGAAATTCGGTCAAATTTTGTATTCGATCCTTGATTGCTGGCGAATCAGGCAACATATTGTAACAATTTAAAAGCAGTTCTGCTCAAAATTACATCAATAACGTAAACTGGCCGAAAACATACTGAATATGTGACAATAAATTTTAACCGTTCAAAAACAGTAAGGCTAACTAACCATCAGGGATTTTCGTAAAAAAATTGAAAAAATTTTATTGTTGAATTTCCGGTTCAAATTGATTATAGGTAATGAAAATGATACGTTGAGCAAGAAATTAACGGTAGGTTATACAGGGAAGGCGCGGTTATTGGAAGTTTCTCATTTTGAAATTCGGTCAAATTTTGTATTCGATCCTTGATTGCAGGCGAATCAGGCAACATATTGTAACAATTTAAAAGCAGTTCTGCTCAAAATTACATCAATAACGTAAAATGACCGAAAACATACTGAATCTGTGACAATAAATTTTAACCGTTCAAAAACAGTAAGGCTAACCATCAGGGATTTTCGCAAAAAAATTGAAAAAATTTTATGGTTGAATTTCCGGTTCAAATTGATTATAGGTAATGAAAATGATACGTTGAGCAAGAAATTAACGGTAGGTTATACAGGGAAGGCGCGGTTATTGGAAGTTTCTCATTTTGAAATTCGTTCAAATTTTGTATTCGATCCTTGATTGCAGGCGAATCAGGCAACATATTGTAACAATCTAAAAGCAGTTCTGCTCAAAATTACATCAATAACGTAAACTGGCCGAAAACATACTGAATATGTGACAATAAATTTTAACCGTTCAAAAACAGTAAGGCTAACCATCAGGGATTTTCGTAAAAAAATTGAAAAAATTTTATTGTTGAATTTCCGGTTCAAATTGATTATAGGTAATGAAAATGATACGTTGAACAAGAAATTAGCGGTAGGTTATACAGGGAGGGCGCGGTTATTGGAAGTTTCTCATTTTGAAATTCGTTCAAATTTTGTATTCGATCCTTGATTGCTGGCGAATCAGGTAACATATTGTAACAATTTAAAAGCAGTTCTGCTCAAAATTACATCAATAACGTAAACTGGCCGAAAACATACTGAATATGTGACAATAAATTTTAACCGTTCAAAAACAGTAAGGCTAACCATCAGGGATTTTCGCAAAAAAATTGAAAAAAATTTATTGTTGAATTTCCGGTTCAAATTGATTATAGGTAATGAAAATGATACGTTGAGCAAGAAATTAACGGTAGGTTATACAGGGAAGGCGCGGTTATTGGAAGTTTCTCATTTTGAAATTCGGTCAAATTTTGTATTCAATCCTTGATTGCTGGCGAATCAGGCAACATATTGTAACAATTTAAAAGCAGTTCTGCTCAAAATTACATCAATAACGTAAACTGGCCGAAAACATACTGAATATGTGACAATAAATTTTAACCGTTCAAAAACAGTAAGGCTAACCCATCAGGGATTTTCGCAAAAAAATTGAAAAAATTTTATTGTTGAATTTCCGGTTCAAATTGATTATAGGTAATGAAAATGATACGTTGAGCAAGAAATTAACGGTAGGTTATACAGGGAAGGCGCGGTTATTCGAAGCTTCTCATTTTGAAATTCGGTCAAATTTTATATTCGATCCTTGATTGCTGGCGATTCAGGCAACATATTGTAACAATTTAAAAGCAGTTCTGCTCAAAATTACATCAATAACGTAAACTGACCGAAAACATACTGAATCTGTGACAATAAATTTTAACCGTTCAAAAACAGTAAGGCTTCATCCATCAGGGATTTTCGCAAAAAAATTGAATAAATTTTATTGTTGAATTTCCGGTTCAAATTGATTATAGGTAATGAAAATGATACGTTGAGCAAGAAATTAACGGTAGGTTATACAGGAAGGGCGCGGTTATTGGAAGTTTCTCATTTTGAAATTCGGTCAAATTTTGTATTCGATCCTTAATTGCTGGCGAATCAGGCAACATATTGTAACAATTTAAAAGCAGTTCTGCTCAAAATTACATCAATAACGTAAACTGACCGAAAACATACTGAATCTGTGACAATAAATTTTAACCGTTCAAAAACAGTAAGGCTAACTAACCATCAGGGATTTTCGTAAACAAATTGAAAAAATTTTATTGTTGAATTTCCGGTTCAAATTGATTATAGGTAATGAAAATGATACGTTGAGCAAGAAATTAACGGTAGGTTATACAGGGAAGGCGCGATTATTGGAAGTTTCTCATTTTGAAATTTGGTCAAATTTTATATTCGATCCTTGATTGCTGGCGATTCAGGCAACATATTGTAACAATTTAAAAGCAGTTCTGCTCAAAATTACATCAATAACGTAAACTGACCGAAAACATACTGAATATGTGACAATAAATTTTAACCGTTCAAAAACAGTAAGGCAATGTAGTAAGTAACCATCAGGGATTTTCGCAAAAAAATTGAAAAAATTTTATGGTTGAATTTCCGGTTCAAATTGATTATAGGTAATGAAAATGATACGTTGAGCAAGAAATTAACGGTAGGTTATACAGGGAAGGCGCGGTTATTGGAAGTTTCTCATTTTGAAATTCGGTCAAATTTTAAATTCGATCCTTGATTGCAGGCGAATCAGGCAACATATTGTAACAATTTAAAAGCAGTTCTGCTCAAAATTACATCAATAACGTAAACTGACCGAAAACATACTGAATATGTGACAATAAATTTTAACCGTTCAAAAACAGTAAGGCAATGTAGTAAGTAACCATCAGGGATTTTCGCAAAAAAATTGAAAAAATTTTATGGTTGAATTTCCGGTTCAAATTGATTATAGGTAATGAAAATGATACGTTGAGCAAGAAATTAACGGTAGGTTATACAGGGAAGGCGCGATTATTGGAAGTTTCTCATTTTGAAATTTGGTCAAATTTTATATTCGATCCTTGATTGCTGGCGATTCAGGCAACATATTGTAACAATTTAAAAGCAGTTCTGCTCAAAATTACATCAATAACGTAAACTGACCGAAAACATACTGAATATGTGACAATAAATTTTAACCGTTCAAAAACAGTAAGGCAATGTAGTAAGTAACCATCAGGGATTTTCGCAAAAAAATTGAAAAAATTTTATGGTTGAATTTCCGGTTCAAATTGATTATAGGTAATGAAAATGATACGTTGAGCAAGAAATTAACGGTAGGTTATACAGGGAAGGCGCGGTTATTGGAAGTTTCTCATTTTGAAATTCGGTCAAATTTTAAATTCGATCCTTGATTGCAGGCGAATCAGGCAACATATTGTAACAATTTAAAAGCAGTTCTGCTCAAAATTACATCAATAACGTAAACTGGCCGAAAACATACTGAATATGTGACAATAAATTTTAACCGTTCAAAAACAGTAAGGCTAACCATCAGGGATTTTCGCAAAAAAATTGAAAAAATTTTATGGTTGAATTTCCGGTTCAAATTGATTATAGGTAATGAAAATGATACGTTGAGCAAGAAATTAACGGTAGGTTATACAGGGAAGGCGCGGTTATTCGAAATTTCTCATAGTCTTTGATGGCTGTGGATCGTAGATGGAAGTCCTTTGTAAGATTTCCAACATTGGCAAAGCAGTCACTTGAGAAACTGACGTTTACGATACAGCTCCTCACATCATATTCGCACATCTCTTTCCGGAAATATTTGGTCACATCTTTCTTCATGTGGAGCAGAGATACTCTGTGTGAGTGTTGCTATAGTGTTACGAGCTAAAAATACTTTTCTGTTCCTGTATGTTTGGGTTTAGATGTTCAGTGATAGTTGATTGGTAAGTTTGCAGGGTGTTTTCGGTTTTTTAGTGCATCGATATTACATGTAGTTGGTGTGACATGTAGTGTCCATGGTTATAAGCAAAAGTTTCACTGCATCAAATCCCGTACACCGCCTGATTCATTTAGAGTTACTCAGGAAGCAGCGCGAGGACATATGAATCTTGGCCCCAAATTTACGTAGCTCCATAATACACAATATTTCGACCTAAACAAATTTTAATTGAACAGTCAATATTGCCAATTTTCAAATTATGTTTCGTATAATTTCGTACGCAGACTTTCTGCAATTTAACATACGCAACTAATACTCGTAAAAATTTATACATGAATTATTTCCAACATGCATTCGTTAAAGTCACAATGGAAGAAACACTAATCGATAATTGTTAATCTATGTATATGCATATAGGGATATGTGCATTATAAGAGGGTGAGTCAGTTCGTACTTCTAAAATATTTTTGGAGGGCGGTTTAAGAGGTCGTTATATTTTGAACATAAAACCAAATTGTTCTAAGCTGTGCGATACCAATCTATTATACTTTCGTACGTATGTGCTCGTATATGGTTTTTATTTATAATTTATGGTTCATGTTGTTAATTTTTTTTAAGTATATAAGGTTTTACGCTGTCTGGAGTAGTTTTGATCGAAATCGATCAACGTGCATTCAATCATATATATATGTGCATAAATCAGTACAGTGTGCATGAGTCATCCAGAAATTTCCAAAAATATATTGTTTGTCCGCCTACAATTATCACATAACGATAAATAGAGCAGACCTTCTTCTATTCTTCGGTCCCAACGTAACTAACAAAATTGACAGGGTCACTGACGCCCGCCCAACTAATTATCGTGTATAGATATATAAAGTAAAATTTTTGTGGCAGTGTGAGCGAATTTCTAAGGATTTTTTAAAAATAATTACCTGATTATACGAGCAAATATAGATATTTGCCTGAAAACAATCTTATAATTACATCGTAGGTCCTGCGCGATTTCGTTTTTTTTTGGGGAGGATATCACACTATTTGGCACTTTAACGCCTCTAATTGTTGTGTCCTGTCGAGATACAAATAACTTTAAATACAGATCAACAAAATTTATAATTTTTTTAATCGTTTCATATACAACATATGACCATAACAAAAATTGACTGTGTGCAGTTTAAGGCGTAACGGGTCAAATCCTTAATATCAAGACAAATTTCTAAATATTAAAGGATTTAATGGGTTCAACCCCAAAATTAGTGGCGCGCAGGTATAACACACAGTGCATTGGTAAGAAACAGCTGATTCATTATAACGCATCCTTTTATGTAAATTCATAATTGAAACCGAAATTCAATATGTCATCATTTTCATGTATACGGAAAGTTCATTTCACTATTACATATTTTATTTGGTGACAACAACAACACTATGTACAGTTAAACAATATATACAAATTTGCAATATATGGGCTTGTCGTATATAATGTGTTTTGTATATAGGAGTAGAGAAAATGACAGTATATGCGAAGCCAGGTGCAGTAGAAAATACCCCGCTATAAATATTTCACCCTTATGTTGTTGTATATGACGTTGGTAAAATAGAATTTTCTCTAAATCAATCCAATAAGGGCATCGAACTATATAAATACAAAACACCATGTGATATGATTCCCATATATGTATGTATGACATAAGTGTTTAGTCTGCAAAAATTTTATATCATATCGAGTACGCGCAGGGTTCGTCGTAATATCAACATTAAAAGAAAAACCCGCGCGCAATATCTAATTGTTATCAATATATGCATGTATACATAATTACCGTGGCCACCGTCCCCCGAGTCCCCCGCGTACATAAATAATGTATTCTCGTCCGATATGGTTTAATGAGCAGACAAACGGTTAGTGTTTTTCAAGGAAAGTATATGTGCGCTTGTATATTTTTAGACAATGCGAGTGCAACCAGGCTTAAGTCGATATTACAGTACGATAAAAATAATAATTTTATACGAGTATATATACCTAAATAGGATTTTATCCGTAATATGTTGTTGTTGTTGTTGTGTAGTGAAAAGAGGAAAATATTCTGAAATCAACGAATTTAGAAAAACATATGTGAATTCGGTTGGCGCGTGCTACGGTACAATATAGGGGTGAATAAACTATACGTAAAATTTATATGTAATTGTCATTTTGGGTAAATATAAAATATAGTTCAGTTACCCATTTCGGATATATACACACATATACGTATACATTGAAAGGTTTTATGAAGGCAGATACATACAAATGTTGTACAAATTTCACACCCTCCACACTCGGTCTTATATGCGCTCCGCTATACCTAGTGATAAGTAAATAGTTCGCTTCGACTAATTATTTCTTTAAACTATACATCGCATCACGTATTTTGGTTCCTCAAATTGTAACGTCAAACTATTTTAAGATTTATTATTAAAGTCAATTATAAAATAGTGGGATTATATTTCCGTTTTATTTTTAGTAAGTAAATCATTGTATGCGTACATGAGTGAGTATGTAGGAAGGGGCACGGCTTAAGAATAGTATAAGTCAAAAATAGATATCTGGAGCACAATGCATTTTGTATTGTGTATTTGTGATCGCTTTTAAGGAATCTCCCTCCGCATTGTGAACGTAATATATTAAAAATTATAAAAGTACCGTTATTTTATTTTCGATTTCGTCTTACAGTTCAATCCCCCTTCGACATCGTCTTATACATACTATAATTATATTATTTGTACCATATAATTTTACGGTGCAAGATCGATAAATGTCACACATTTTTCAATTCGAACCGTTGCGTATATGCGTTCGAGTTTATTGCAAATTACTGATTTGTAAAAATCAGGGACGTTGCAAGTCAGCTTTCTTTCATTAAATGTAACGTATAAGTATATAAAAATATATATGACGTTGTTAAATACTCGATAGTTAATAAGCAATTGTCAGTTTGTTATACTCACCGTAATACGCGAATCCATATCATTATTAAAAATAATTAAAAAATAATGCAAAAAAAAAACTTGGAGATGCGGGGCATCGATCCCCGTACCTCTCACATGCTAAGCGAGCGCTCTACCATCTGAGCTACATCCCCATATGTGTAAACAGTGGTTATTAAATATTTACATTTTCAAGTATTTTTCGATAAAGGCCAAACTATTTAAAATTCTAATCATAAATTGTTAAAATTTACTTTCTAATTTTGTTGGTAACAGACACACGACACAAAAGTGCGTGTGTATAATAGAGATATATGAGTATTTAGACGATAGCGACACGTACGTAATTAAAATCAGATTAAATTATCGTACAAATTTATTTTTCTTACACAGTTTTGTTGGTCATTGGCATTGTGCCAAACGATAAAATTATTCGTTGTTATTTGTCGTATCTAATGCTCTGCATGGCCCGGCTAGCTCAGTCGGTAGAGCATGAGACTCTTAATCTCAGGGTCGTGGGTTCGAGCCCCACGTTGGGCGGCATTTTTTAAAATTGAATAACAATTTATGAAATTATAGCGAGTTTGGGCACTCGACCAACAGATAGATTCGCAAAGCAACTATATATGGATTAATTCATCACTCGCTGCTCGATCTCGTACATATGAAATGTGGATAGAAGATTTGATCGTAATAATTGTTTTGGGATTAGTGCGCCTATCGTGAATAGTTACATCAGTTTTCTATGTCTGTTTATACTAAAATCTTGTACCCAATTTTTCGACCACTTCCAATTATTATCCGATTTATTCAAAACTTTGAACACTGGTGATCTATCCCGTGACAACATTCGTTGAGATAGTCGAATTCGCTGAACTTTGAATGACGGTTTACAACAGTAATCTGTACTTTTCGAATCGTGATTGTATATGTACAAGGTCAACAAGATCAAGAAATGGGTGCTTATATGTCAAGTGTTCGGCAAAAGATTACTGGATAGTGTGAATAGAAGACCATACTCCATTCGGTACACCAAATAGGATTGCCCATACGAGGTTGTCAGAAGAGGAATTGGAAATGTAAGAAAACGTTAAGAAATGCCAGATCTGGAAGACAAACGGTACTATACACTTACATCATGTCGATTCATGTTAACTCGAGTAGTTTGTCGTGAGACCAGTATCGTTGCTCATTCAACAGAAGAGTTCATACGCGGCGGAGGAAGTATATGCCTGCTTAAGCGACGACTGTAAGATAAATGGATCAACAATACCACGTTTTACTATTTAATAAGTCAGATCAAGCATTTGGATACTGCAAGAGTGTCGTTGAAAAATAAACGTAATACGTCTACAATTTACAACAATATGAGCTTGCTAGAATTTGTAAGAGAAGCTCTCGAGCCTCTATATACAAATAAACATGACGATAGTAAAAAGAGCATTGATAATGACACCTCTGAACCCGAAGAACAAGGAAGAACGAAACTTTTCAAGCTTAAGAATAATACCGAGCAACACTCTTCATGGTATCATATAAGATTCTGAGAACTACTACTTTTTCAACCCTGTTAATGCCAGGAGAATTTCTTCAAACAAGAGCCTACGAGTGTTTGTCTTATTTAACCCTGTTTAACCGTGTCAGTATCTTGAATAGGCTAAGCATGATATAAAAATACGGTGTTCAACGTATCACCTGTGGCAGTGGCACTAGTCTGGGTTTCCCTGGGAACAGGGAATTGAGAAAAATATTTTCATAGCATTTTTATCTAAATTATATTTTTCTGGCCTACTGTTGGAACTTGTTTGGTGTAAATATTTTCGAAACAAAATTGATTGAGAAACTTTTGTTCCACAAAATTTATATGGTGAAAATAATTCCCAATATATCTCTGTTTTAAAAATAATTACACCAATTTAATTCCAACAGTAGGGCAGAAAAGTATAATTTAGACAAAAATGCTATGGAAATATTTTTCCCTATTCCCACGGAAAACCAAAATAGTGCCACTGTGTGGTTTTTGTCTTATTTAACACTGTTAATGCTCAGATAATTTCTTCGAACTGCGAAACAAGTTTTCAATGTTAATGATCATTAAATTAACTCATTGGCCATTGGTTGGTGTTTTCAAATATTTTTTTGTCTGATTCAGTATCGCATTCGTTAACAGATTTACTAATACATTGAAACGTGTTTAAATTTATGAGAGATTTAGGAAATTTTTTGCTATCGTGTCATGCTCATATTCGAGGAAAAGAAAATGGCAGTATCATTTGGAAAATTGCATGTCCCATCAAAGGTAAATATGGTATATCATTAATTAATATCAGAAACAGTAAATTTTTTAAGACACTCCCTAACTTTCTATTAAGTTATAGGCTACTCCACAAAATCCATAACAGTATACAATTTGTGGAGGAGCAACTCGTGGCCAACAGTATCAAATGCTTTTTTGACATCGAGGAATAGTGCGCCCACGCATTTCTTCTTATCAAAGGCATTGTAGATCATATTTGCGGTTTCCACAACAGCCTGCTCAATACCAGACCCTTCTCTAAAACTGTATTGATATGAATAGAAAAAGTTAGTTTCATTTAAGAAGCTCCTAAAGTGAGAGGTATTATTTTTTTCTAATATTTTATCAATTACAGTTAAGGTAGAGATGTTTGGATACGTGCCAGTTTCCAGTTAATCATTTAGCAAACAGTTAATCATAAAGCGAAAAATTAAACTTGCCGGTGTTTTATTTAAACAGAAAGCTCACATGAAAAAGCTCCCAGCTCGTAAGGATCTCCAAACTAATGGAAAAAGTTTAAGTATGAAGTTTGATTCCGAATAATTAATGTGCTTCGACTATAGAGATGCCGAAAGTTGTAATAAAGTTTTTTTGGTAAAACTCGTCCTTTCCGCAGTAAAATTTAAAAAAATGATCTGATCTAATTTTGTTTAAAACATAATTTACCATCTACTTTTTGTTGTTATTTTTTTCATAAATGCTATATACTTTTCAAAATATTTGAAAATAACTATAAAGCTCCTAAGGAAGCTGCCACTTACGATGAACCGCCACTTACCTTACCGATTTCGGCCAAAAATCACTGGGAATTTATGAAAGTATGAAGGTTTATACTCCGATCATTCAATCCGTTTGTGTTGTAGAGAGGACATATCCATTTAGTATGCACGCAGCTACACACGCATACACACACATAGAACTTTTTAAAACCCACTTTTTCGAACTTCGACAATATAACGAATGGTAAATCTTGTACATATGAAATAAACGGTATTGTTAGGTTTTCATTTCCAAATACCAAATAGATGATTAATTGGGCGTTTGCCAAAAACAAATTTTAACAATATAGTTTTCTTTTCAAACACACTAAAATTTTTGTTCCATGCGCCAAAAAATGAGTAAGGACGAAATAAAAATTTAAAATTTGTTAAAAATATGGATATCTGACTGAGGTCGATAACGCAACCATTCGGTTTCATTATTCATAGTAATACTAATTGTAAATTGAATATTACCATGACATTTCACGTGAAATAGAATCCTGGAATAACGAAACTAACTAGCGGCACAATAGTCATCGTGGAAAATACCGGAAAAAATAACAGCAGGTTAATCATCACAAAATGGGAATTGATGACTTGGACTATTCGCGAATACAACTACGAACAATCTCCATCAGCGATGTACAAGGTATTACATCGCCTGAAAAGTTTCCGGTCTGACACATAGATGGTGTCACAAATTTAAAATCCATAATGATTCTACTAACTTTCAAATGATACCTGTTGAAATTTCATGACATTTCGATCATTAAGTTTACAAGTTACAGTTGTTTTGGTGACACTACTTTTGTTAATTTCAAAACAATTCACGTTAATTTAAAATTGTTTTGAAAGACCGTAAAATGAAGTTGCGTCAGATAGCTGACATTGCAAAGATATCAATGAAACGTGTTGGTCATATGTTGCACGAACATTTGTCCTTGAGAAAGCTGTGTTCGAAAGGGGTACCGCCTTTGCTCACAATTGATCAAAAACGACAACGCGTTAGTGATTCCGTGACAATGGATGTGACAATGGATGAAACGTGGATTCACCACTATATACTAGAGTCAAATCGGCAATCAGCTGAACGGCGAGAAGCCGGTGAACGACTTCCGCAGCGACCAAAAGCACAACAGTCGGCTGGACTGGTTATGGCGTCTGTATATTGGTCAACATGGCACATGGCATAATATTCGTTGACTACCTTGAGAAAGGAAAAGAAAACAATAGGGAATATTATAATTGATCATTGGCGCGTTTAATGGAAGAAATCTTTGCTTCCGCATCAACCGTATTCGCAAGATTTGGCCCCATTATTACTTGTTTGCAGACCTAAAAAAAGCAAGTTTCAGAGAAAGAAATTTGGCTCCAATGAAGAAGTGATTACCGAAACTGAAGCTTATTTTGAAGACAAAGATAAATCGTTCTACAAAAAAGGCATCAAACGAAATTATGTTGATGAATAAAATGTATTTTTCCCAAAAACATTGTGTTTTCTTTGTTAGACTGGGAGCTTTTCAGGCGATGTGTTATACATATAAACGCGAACTTAGAGGCACTGTTGTGATTTTAACAATGAACAGTACAAGATAAACAGTTAAAGTTGAACAGTGATATAGATTAGTAATAAATAGTGAAACAATTCACTGGAAAAAGAGTAATACAAACAAATTGTGAATTTGTTAAAGAAAATCTGAAGATATTATGAACCAAGTTTGTAACAAATGTAATAAAGGCTGAGTGTTTTATTTTCAAAATCCATTACGAATCCGTGGTGTCTAATAAATCCTCCTCGGCCTGTATGACCATCAGATTCAATTTTTTAGTGAAGAGCTTAAGTTTTTATTATGGTTGGTAAAATATTTAGGTGACTCGTTTTAGGTTCATGTTATACACGCTGCGTTAAATTGTTGCGTTGATTACGTGACATTTTACAGTAACATGTTATTATTCGTTAAATCCGAATGTTTTAAAATTTAATTTATTCGATCGAATTTAATCTGGGACGGAATTCAGGCATTTCTTAGCCGATTATGTTAGGAAATGGGATTCTTAAATGATTTTTGGAAGAAGTTCCTGAATAGGGCTACCTGCGACGGAACTCAACCAATTCTTAACCGATTGTAATGGGATTGGGTATGTTGGATGGAAATGGTATTCTAAAATAATTTTTAGAAGATTTTCTGGAGTATGGCCACCTGGGATGGAACTCAATCACTTCTTTACCGAATATAAATGGATTAGACTGGATGGAAAAGGGATTCTTAAATGATTTTGGGAAGAAATTCAGGAATATGGCCACCTGGGATGGAACTCGATCAATTGTTAACTGATTATGATGGGATATTGTAAGTTGGATAGAAATGGGATTCCTAAACAAAACCCTTATGAGAACGACCTTATATTTCACCAAACATTTGCGGATCAGGTGGAGCTTGAACCTCGTTCATTTTTTATTTTGCTGTAGGGTTAGAAAACATTGTTAAACGGGTAATCCGAAAGTGTGGTTTACCTCAGATTAAAGAGATTTATTTCAAACAATCAGGTAATGATTATTGTACACAGTACCCGAATACCCAACATTCTAAAGCGAATTTGTATTATTGGCCAGCATAATTTTCAACATTTTTTAACTAAAATTTCATACTGGATTTTCCACCTTTCAATTTTTTTGTGAAGTTGTAGGGATTTTTGTCATAAACTTCAGTCAATTATTTTTAATGAGAATAAAATGAAATTGTATAAGCAGGGCTAACAGAATTTATTTAAGCAATTTTTACTTTGATACCTATCTGTTAAGATATCAGGGGTGATGAGAATGTCCTTCTTTAGTGGGATACAAAAATGGGCTTTTCACTAACAATTTTGAAAATAAATTTTCCAATTTCTAACATCCAACACTGAATTTATTGGCAGTCGACATGCTGTTTATTACACAAAATGTTCTCAATGACGTTATGTGAGCAAAATCTTCAATATTTCTTGGAAATCTATGCGACGTTAGGAAGTTATCCGGGTATCTGTTTGTCGAAATCACACTCGATCAACAGTTATTATTTCAGAGAGTCCTCTTGTGGGCAAAGCAAACGAGATATTTCAGTGGAGAAATATTTCCTGATCGGCCGCAAAGGCAGTTTGCAAAACGAATGAAAGCGGTAATTGCTTACCTAGTGCGGTAAGTAATAATACAGGCACAATTCAATTAATTGTGTACCAGAGTCCACTTCCTTGAAAACAATCTTAAATTATAATCAGATTTTTACATATAAATTAACCACATAACCAAATATAATTTTATCCAAAACTTATGTAATGCACGTACTCCAAAATGCATTATGTGAACTTGATTCGTAATAAATAAGTCAAAATTTTGATAAAATAATTCTGCGGTTCTCGTATACTGTGTAGCCCATTATTAACATCGTAGCACAGGGAGAACGAGATATAAGACCAATATTTAAGAAATTTAATATCAACAACAGGTAACCATCGACTGTATCCGATACACAAGAAAGAGTTATTAAAATTATATCAAATCTAAATTTTACATTGTTCTCGACGAATTTATTTAATGTACGAGGGCGCGAAGAAAGACCCAACCCAAGATGTTCATAAAACAACAAAGGAAATGTATTATTTTGTAAGGTTAACGTTTGTTTTATACTTTACACGGTATATAATTATGTCGTTAGACGACCGATATATTTTAAGAGTATCATCAAATTACAAAATACATATAAAATCCCTCAACAGATTTAAGGACCAAAAAAACTGTAAATTCAATTTTTTTATTAGATCAAGTCCTGTTGTGTACACAAAATTTATCGAGAAAACAAAAAAATGAACCAAACTCGATATCCAACCATTCAACACAATATACGAAATTTCCTTATTTGACCGGATATTATGTATGTGTTTTCTATATACTCAAGGTTTTGCCATAGTAACCCCCGCCATTACAACAGAATTACACTTGACTACTCGTCAACCTGTCTCTTGCTGTTATAATGTATATTTTGTATGCGTATACGTAATTTCGTATAAATTTTGTAGAAATTTTAAACCCAAATTAGTCAAGTGTGAATTTTGTGTTTTTCATCATAATTAACATTAAATTAGAGCTGCAATACAATCTTAAAGGCCAATTTACCTTTTTGCTATTTTTTTATTCATTAAAATAATTTTTTATATATATACGGTGGGCATATGGTCGGTTGTATGCCCAGTTGAACGGAGCTCTAATCAAACTGATTTCTTTTCTGGTCTTTCGAAAAATCGATATATGCTAATATGCATGTAACCTGATATCAGGACCTCCCCGATTCGTTAGTCCTACTTGATTTGCTAAAAATATAAATTGTCGTTTGAATAGAAATCTTATATATGAGACATATGCAATATAGCGAGAAACCCTCTTCGCGCGTTTTTTGCTTGGAATGTAAATAGTTGTGCGTTATATACACGACCTTATATGCTTTATGGTATATGACATCACTGGGTAATTGTTTCCGCGACACGAAATACCATATACTTAAATTCTTAGAATCTAAGAACAAGCTGTATAGTCAACTGACTCATTATCATAACAGCTAAATATTAATCGCAAAGTTTGAGATTACGCCAAACCGATACCCAAAGTGAGAATATAAAAAATTTATTAGGACGTTCCAGTAAATAAAATTATTACCAATTAAGACAGCAGAATTTTTTCGTTAATTTATTGAATAGTAATTTGTGATAATGCGACGAGGATATTAAGTTGTCTCGGAGGGGTTACTAAACTTCAATTCAATTAAATAACTCATACTAAACCTCATTATGGACACATTACGTTGGTTTTGTTCCCTCTACAACCCTTGAGGCTACAAAGTATTATACACACTGTCAGGGCTTGGAGCGGGCGACTACATGACTATGTGGCGTGACTACCAAAAAAACAGCGTCCAGTATAAATTATGGATAACAATTTTAAAGTAGTTTTTCTTATTTTCACTTTTTTGACACCTACACTTTGTGCAGCTACACTTTTCATTAAATACTGAGCAACGTTCCAAATTCAATGGGAAAATCATTAAATAGGTTGGGGTCCGACAAGACCAAGCAAGCTGCACAATTTATTGTCCGATTTAAAACTATGCGAGAGAATTAATCCATCTTACCTGCTAGACGTGACTGGCAAGCTTGCCGCAACAGGTACAGTTAGGTTTGCAGCCTTTTGATAACGATATGTAAATGTTCTGGTAGAGAAACAGTAATTTCATCCCGCCTGCTCTTTGACTTTGATGAAAAATGAACCAAATTTAAATCGCATATCATGATCCGGAAATAAAACAGTGACAATTGTTTTTGATAAATTTGATAAAAACGTCGTCGTTTTGGATAGTGGGAGATCGAATGTGTTTCTAATAATTCTAAATTTTTCACCAAAGCTATATAGTTTTTGCATCATAAGAAATTAATAGCTCTTCTGGATTCGATGACATACTGCAATTTAAGTCGCCTTTTAATAGCAAAGAAAACTACAAACCACCGCATTTTAAAGATACGCGCATATGTTCACAAGTTTTGTTAGAGCAGACGTAACATTGTAAATTTGATGGGCATTTTATTCACTCTACTGGGATTATGATAGATATACAAATATACGGAATTCATTAATCCTAACATTTCCGGCTCATTAATTCGGCATGATTCCGGCTCCCAAGGCCGACCTATTTTATTCCGGACATCGGCTTGCTCTGATAGGGAGATAGCAAAAGCGTGGACTACTATTCTCATCTAAACTACTATTCCACAAATCTTGTAGATTATGGATCACCAAATGGTATGGGTCATCAGATAGCATGGACATGCCAGGCTCTGGTACAGCTCAGGAACTTTCCGAAAACGACGATATCAATATATTTTGTTGAACACATTTAAAAGTGTCCCAAAACTTATCACGCACCATTTCAATTTCTCAGCGTTTTTCCAACGAATGTCTTATGACACTTCTGAATTGTGTTTTCAGTAGGGTCGCTGTAATAGGGTCAACAAATCTGTCACCATTTTAAAAACCTACGAACGCCTACAGGCTTACACTATTTCAACGGCCAGCCAATGTGCAGCAATTACAGCGACTTTCGGGTTGATTAATTTTTATCGTCCATTTATTTTGCTACAGCTTGTGATTAGGCTGTCGTGAAAAAATCCAATTGGGGTGGGATGACCGTCAAGATGTACACTCCAGATTCAGGGAGCGGAGCTGTTGTTTATCATGAGGCCGAACACACAAGGGAACCGTTAGAATTCCACATGCAGCGTCTTTAAGGTCATGAACAACTTGCTCTACATTTAAGTACCAGGCATTTCAGTTGTTCAATCGAGGGTCGGTCAGACTGCGACGGTAAATTACTATATTTGCAGAGTAAGACAGAAAAACGCAAATATTTGTTGGTTTTATATTTATTTTTCTTGAACATCAATACAATTGTAACTTCTTTGAGTTTATTTTGCTAAACCTTCATAAAATTATTCTGATCTTTGCCCTCAGGTTCGTTAATTCTTTTCGAAAATTAGAACACAAATCCATTCCTTGTAAAGGAAGCTGGAAGACAGACACTAAGTCGAAATTCGAAAATATTAATGGTACTACGTTTCAGCATTAGTTTCCAAGGTGCTTCATTGTGATTTTCGCCTTATACATCGGTACATTATGCTTTTATTATAACAGTATCATTATGTCCATTCTTCTTCCCTTTTACATCAAATACCAATGTAGTATGCCCCCGTAGTGGGCTAGAACTATTTTCGATTTCCAAAAGACTGTTCCACCATGGGTGCACCAAGCAATAGTTGAGACATTACAATTTAAGGGCCGCTTCATCGTTCGTACGTCACTGCGTATATCTGTCTCGTTGGGCCATAATGATTGATGAATCATAGCTTCAATTCCACTGAGAAAATTCAGTTAGTAATATTGTATTTAATTATACTTTAATATGAGCATGGTATAAATCGTTGGTAGATCGCATATCTTGTGGCCGTCTAAGGGAGGGCTATAAATGCTTGTTCAGTCATGCACGTTTAACAAAGGTTTAAACTTTTCCGATACACTAAGTATTCAAGGACAGGTTATTGTGAATCCACATCTAATTCAGCCAGGCTCACATGAGCGTTGTTGAACCTCTACAACATCAGAAGGCTATTGTTACGTGACGATGATTGGATTGAGGCCTTCTTAGTATTGAAAATCCTATCGACTACTTTAGTGTTTATTGTATATAGATTGCATCGTAGATTTCACGATTCGGGAGGCATTTAAGTTCTTGTATTGCAAGTACGTCCAATATGTAAATTTCCACCTGGTTCGAGAGGTTCTCGAAATCTTGCTACCGAGAGGTTCTGAAGATGTTCCATTTTTTAGCGTTGTCCATGTGTTTTTCCGAGTTCGATGTTGTGATGAATCCGATATTTTAATCAGCGGCCCGTATGTAGGGTTCAGAACTTGTGGAGTACTTTATAGAATATAAACAACCAATGTAAATCAATTCAATTTAAATCAAGCTCAATTTCGGCTTTATCATATTTTTATTTTTTACCTTCATCAATCTGTCAAACTACACGCGAAACGGATAATACGGATAATATAATACCTACCAATCAACTCTATTCGTTGATTTATAAGGTGAAAATGAGCAACAGCCTATTCAAGCCTATATATAAGCCTATATACAAGCCCATATATAATTGATACTTTCAGAAGTAATGTGAGTTCCGATGGTAAACAATTATTGCAGTTGGGTTGCATTGCAAGATCTGATCGTCTTATAAATACTCTATCTGACAAGCTGATGGAGTTGACAGAATTGTGCTGAAGTGATTTCTAAACGTTCCTTTAAATGTTGATGTAACCGCGTGTAGAGAACATGCATAAACTTTCTAGTATAAACTTCTTGCTTAATACTTCGTGTGTATGTGTCGCTTCTTTATAACTTAACGGCTTCCTTCATAGCCTAATTAGTATAGTAATTTAAATAGAGGTCATTTCTCTCTCTCTCTCTCTCTGGCACTATATCCCATTTTGAATTTGGCCGCCTCAAATGAGCTTTCATAATCATATTTTCATTTCGGATAATGAGTGATTAATTCATTGATCCTAAACCAGCCGTGAATTTTTTTCTTTGACACCACCGGGAATCGAACCCGGGTCCTCCGATCGCTGGAGCAAGCATGCTAACCACTTTATCATCGGGGCGGGGCGGTGATTTGGTTTTAGAAAATATACATATCAGCAATCAAATACTACATCCCACCAACAATGTTAATCAACAACTCTCAGCGAAGTCAAAGCACACTAGAATTTTCAAAATGACAATAAAATTTTGTTGAGATACTTTTGAGGACATTTACCATTAGACCGTCATTGCTACAATGGTCTAGTTTGAATCCCACAGCAGAGGCAGGATGCAAAGCAAATGTTCGTCATCGATTACGATCGGTGATGTTAATAAACACAACTAAGACCTCTGTTGGAGTGCAGAATTCAGCGCCGACCTATCGTCCATGTCGTACAGGTTGACATAGAGCTTGTAATGTGCAGGTGGTGGTATAGTGTATTATGTGAATGGCTGGTGTATTGCGCGTAAATGAATAGGGGATATATTGATTCATCTTCAAGGGACTTAATACTTTCTTTTAAAAAAAAAACAAAAAAAATATGCGTCAGGCCCAATTCTTGATTATGAAAATAATATCGTATATTCAAGTAAACAACTACAATTTTGCCGAAAAGATACTTCTTACAGCCGAACTTATTGAGGTCGAATCATCTATGACAGTCAGTCGTACGGTATAACTTACAGGATAAGGTTACAAAAAGATCGCTTCACTTGTCCGGATGTAGCAGATAGCTTATACTGTACTTTTTTCATTTTCTTCGAGCGCGGAATACTGATGTTATACTACATATCTGTAAATCTAGCTATAAGATAAATTTACGCAATTAAGGGAATCCTTTTAAGATCAGTTTAGAGGTCTTCACCACACGTAAATTGTTGGATTGCCATAACCAAATATCTAAGTATCATTTTATACAGCAAAATATTTTTGATGTTTCATCTTGAACCTACTACCATATTTTGGCAATGTAAAAGATAGTTTGGCAGTACTATTGGCATGACCCAAAAAAAGATAACTATCTAATTCTTGCTCTACAAAACATTTTGCCACAAAGCTCAACTGCAGTCCTTCACTCTAGACACAGCTTGTTTAGCTACTTTTCGACTGAGATTTATTGGGGCGTGGAACAATTGAGGGACATCGACACATTTTTAATTACTACAAATCATCTACATCGGTAATCACTATTACTAATGCGAAAATGTATGTATGTTTTTTTAATTCGAATTCGGTGCATTTAATTGGCCACTTAATTGAGCAAGCAACTGTTAAGAACTTTTGCTCGAAAAGAGCAAGGTAATCGTGGTGTGTGTACCTATCGCAAGGCGAAGCAATTCATCACTGAATTGAATCTAGGTAAGCATGACTGCGAGCAAAATTAAATTAGCCATAACTGATACACTTGGACCCAGTGTCAGCTTACGATTTTTAGCCGTTCATTCTTTAATAATTTAAAGTTAATTAATTTGTCAACTTCGTTGCCGCCCGGTGGCAAAGTGGTCAGCATGCTTGCTCCAGCGACCGGATGTCCCGGGTTCGATTCCCGGTGGTGGTGGTGACAAGGAAAAAATTTCACGGCTGGTTTTTTAGGATCAATGAATTTTTAATCACTCATTATCCGAAATGAAATTATGATTATGAAACCTCGTTTGAGGCGGCCAAATCCCTTGATGGGATATAGTGCCAGAGAGAGAGAGAGAGTGGTTGCCTTGAAAAAATTTGCTTGGAAAAGTTGTTTGCCTGGAAAAGTTTGGCTGGAAAAAAACCTGAAAAAAAAATTCTGTGAAATAGATGTTAAAATAAAAAATGGGGCTTTTCACCTGTTACATACATCTATTACAAATCGTATTTTAAAACGTGCGACTACTAAAACTAAAACAATTTCTTACAATAATAAAAAAAGATTTATTTCAAATGTGTATTAATATAAGTTAAGTTAAAAAAAAATTCTTATCAAAATTGAATGCAAAATATACATATTTTGGCGTTTACATACATAAGTACGATAGTTTGACGCTGTATGCCCCAATAAAGTACACATGTAACGGGTAAATTTTTAATTAGCCCAGATTTGATAACAAAAAATTAGTTTTCTATGCAAAATAACAATTATATAAGTTTTTTTTTACAGGTTCTATACATTTCCTGTTCCTATCGTGACTTGTAATATATTAGCTATATGTTATATAATTTCTAAGTCTTATAAAATGTTGATAAATAATTTGGTAGTTTATAATAAAATTAAAAGACTAACATCTAAATAGTTTGGCATAAACTCGTCATTATTTTATAATTTGTGTTTGTTTAAAATTAACCAATGGTTTAAGTGTAGCACTTAAGCTATAAAGTTTTTGATGCTTAATCGGCATGCTGCTGCTGTATTTAAGTACATGACTTTCGTAAAAAGTACGATAAACTATGAATTATGCAAACATTTCCTGAAGTACTGATTGTAAGTTTTAATCTGTTACGAGCCAGGCATTATTATTTGTATGTGTTCTTATCTTTAGATTTATTTCGTTTGTTTGTGGCATAAAATTGGGTTGAATGAGTATTGAGGAGGAATATTTGGTGTTCCATAGAGATCCTAAATATACGGTTCCGTCTCTTAAATTTAAGATACAAGCAAGCGCGCTGGAATTAGACTTTAGGGTTAGTATTAATCGCATTTTAAGTTGCAGTTTACGTACCTTTTTTAGTATTTGTCGTCATTTAGTTTTATGGCTTCCATATCATCGACGTTTTCTTTATTTTCTTCAACGGTTCCAGTTTTTCCAAATTTCTCACCATCCTCGATCGTTTCCGGTAGTTTTTTATTATGCGTTTCCGGTAACAATAGCGAAAGAAAACCGCCAATAAATGCTAATGCACCAAACACAACCATTGGAAATGGCACCCAAATATCTGCCAACAAATTAAAGTACGGTGCCAAAATACCGCCAACTCGAGCCGCAGTCGAGGCCGCCCCCATTCCAACATTTCGAATAACGGTGGGGAATTGCTCGGCTGAAAATATATAAATGGTACCATAACTCGATGTGATCGCGAGTTTGCCCAACATTGCTAATACCACGATCAACCAGTTCATGTTATCCGGTACCGCCATTGTTAGTAGTAACATAACACCCGCGGCCAACATACACCCGCACAAGATTGTTTTACGCCCCCACCGATTTAATGTGAATAGAAGGAATGTATACGCTGGAAATTCTACGGCACCTGATATAATAAAATTGAGTAGGTCATTGCCGCCTAAATTATTTGTGTTCCACGATAAGCCATAGTAAGTACCACTGTTCACGAACCAGTCAAAGAATATCAAAAGCGACTTTTTTCGTAAGTTTGGCTGTTTAAACAAGTCTAGTACAGTAGCTTTTTTCTCCTCTTTCCGCACCTCTCCTTTATTGAGTGGTTTTTCATCTTCAAGAAGGCTTTCAATGAACTCCTCCTCGATTGTTATATTATTTTCTCGTGCTGCCTGTTTAATGATTACCATTGCCTCGTCTTTTCGATTTTTGGAGAGTAACCAACGTGCCGATTCTGGTATAAACCACCAATAGCCAAGGAATAATAAACCTGGCAGAGTTAAACCAATTTGAAGCCATCGCCAATCAGTTATGAAATATGCGAAACTCGCAGTTAACACGTAGCCAAACGAGAAGAACATCATAATTATAACACCGGCAAAAAGTCGATCTTTTGGCCCAACCATTTCCATAGCGATGACATATGCCACCAGAAATACACCGGAAGTGGTCGCACCAACTATGAGCCGTGATATTGAATACGTTACAAACTCAGGTGATATTCCGGCAAGTACACCAAAAATTACTTGTATCACTATGGAGGCGAAAAATATCGGCTTTCTGCCGAATCGATCCGATAAATCTCCAAATATAATACTGCCCAGCATTACACCAACCATAAACAGGGCATCCGATGTTGCACGCAACCATGCCTTATCGCACACCATATCCCATTCTATAACCGCACTGCTCTGATATTTCGTATAATCATAAATCCATTTTTCACAATCAACAGATGATTTTGCGGGCATTCCACTGTTAAAATACGTCTGATTAAAATTTGAATCCAAATATTCACAAGTCGAATGAAATTTAGACGTTGTTGCATCATATGGATAAGACATGTTCCAATTGACTTCTGTTGAATTATAAGTGTTATTTGCAGCTTCGTATGGCAATTGGCACCGATAATCTGGTTTCGCCAGTAAAAAAACACCAGCTAATTTATGTAAGGCGCACGATATGGCGGGCAGGCAGACAAGAAAATAAATTCGTTTCTGATAGCGACCAAAGCCACCCAAATGCGGTATCACATCATCGTACCCCATGTTAATAATATAAACGGCGATGATGAATCACAATTTTATGTAAATTAGACTGAATCCTAATCGATTATGTTTTTAATATACGCACATTCACTCCACGTCACCGGTTTAATTTATAAAATGCTAAAAAACGATTCTTATACGCGGGCACAAATCGTACGATTGCAGCAACAAAAACAACCTAACCTAACATTTAGTTTAGTGGTTTTCGATTCACAATATTTTATGACAATTTTTTAATTTGTAATTTACTAATTTTTTTAAACTTCAATTATTAATTTAACACGTATATTTTAATTATTTTATTGTAACAGACAACACATTTTAATAAATAAATAATTGTTGCAGGCGCACAACCAATGTCATTTTAATTCCATAGTTTAGTGATAATAAAAAAATATGTCTCGGTGCGATGTGTTGAATGAATTCAAAATATAAGATATCGAGGGTTGAAAAATTAGTACATTTTACGTTAAATTAAATAAAAATTTTGCACATTTTGATTAATTTGTATAATGTACAGTAAAATATTGTTTGTCTCATCAGTCATCACATCGTACGTATACGTGTGATACAGTCGTGTACTAAATCATGTGTTTTGTGTTTAGTTTTGATGCAATAGATTTTTAAATTTTATTTAGTTATGAATGTTAATTGGCTCAATGAATTCTCGGATGCTTATTTTATTTTCTTTAAATATATATTATTCCATTTTAAAATAGATAGATAACACATAATACCACATAATACTTATTAAGAAATTCGGTTCGAAGTGCATATTATTTTATTTTGTTGTACAGTTGTGATTGTGATACAAAACAGCTGAGTGGTGGGTATATATGAATGATTTAAATATTTTCAACGTAAAAACAAATATTTTGGTTGTGCAATGAAAATATTTACAAATTGTTCTTTGTCGCTGTTCTGTATTATTTGAACTGTTACATAAATAAATATGTAAACTGCAACCTGTCGTATCTGCCTGTATCGAATGTACTGTAGTAGTGTAGTACTTTACTGACCGAATTATAAATGACATGTTGATTTTAAAAATCAATTCCAATTAGAATGAAAAGGCAACGAACTCGAGTTCATTGCATTTAAATGATTTTTGTTTTGCTAACCGGCAATAGATGTCTCGTTTAATTTTTAATGGAAATATGTATGCAAATTCCAGTTGCGATTCGCAAATTTTCTAGAGGTCATGATGAAAATTAAAATCAAGTCTAAATTCATAGTCGAGAGAGCGATTACTAGTTTTTTTTTATATGATTATTATCGTAGTTGAATATTCGATTACAGCACATCTTGTAATCTAGATTAATGATCGGTGTTTCAGAGTTTCAGTGATCGTTCGGAAGTGCATTTACTCAACAGACTGTTGTGAATCGCCATTACTCTCTACTCTTCTATTTGTTTGGTAATCGAGTGTGTTTCACAATGCCTTAAGGCGATGGTTCGCGCTTTATGTTATAGATGACAAAGTTATTGTCCTGGATTTTGAGACACGTTTATATGTGAACCTACTTTGAGCTCGCCAATTTCAAACATTATTCATTTTCAGTTTTAAGTATGGATAAGGTCATGAGCGAATAGGTATGTCGGTCGATATATGCACTCCTACATTAGACAATTTTGCCTATAATAATCAGCCATCGATAGGGTATTGTAAGTTCGAATACAATAAATGAATGATATGTATATCGACAATTTTCGCGAATTTATATTTTTCGGCTGGCGCATGATATTTTACAGCTAAATCAAACACATTGTGAGGCACCTATCGTACCTATTTGATAAGTTTTTTCTTGTAGCGTTATAGATGAATTGGGAACAACTGAGGCAGCAGCCTGTGAAATCAAAACAGAGCTTTCTTCAGTCAAGAAACGCTCAAGTGCGCAATAGGCCCAACTCGGCAAGCCGAATTAATATATTTACTGCTTTGAGAGAACTAAAGGCACAGTTGCAACTTCATAGAAATCGTCGCTCACCATTTGAACTGCTCGTCACTCTCGATCATCGGTAGCATCGGTTTATTTATCTTAAGACGCTGTAACACTTCCGCCTTCGGAAGCATTGTCTATCCTTAGTGGGATAGGCTCTGACACTAATGATCATCATACACTATAAGGTAGCTCGAATACCAATTAAATGAATTCAGCCCTGTTTACTTGTCGAAGTACTTCTGATCTTTGAAAATCTAAATAAAGGCTGTAAGCCAACCATTGTCAATTCAATGGAGGGACATGATTGATATTAGTCTGTGCTGTTTGTCTATTGTTCATTTGGTACTTTGGAAAATGATTTATGACATTCTTTCCTTAGACATACGGTGTATCGCTTTTAACATAAGCCGTAAAAGACCAAGACCTCACCTTAAACTCTGTTGATTCCACTGGGCTGAGCGAGACACTTTCGACTGATGACACATTGAATTGCAAGCATCACCTTTGACCAAATAAAAGACTCGAAACAATCCTTCTTCGTGGTTTGATTTTAAAATTCTAAGGAAAACTTCAAGAAGACTTAAGAATAGAGCCTAAAGATCTAACCTTTGGATCAACTGGAATATCCTTTTAGTAGGAAAAAAGATTATAAAAAAGTCTAAAATACGCTAGTATGACTTCTTGGATTAACTTCTGTGGAGGTATTAAAGGCTATCTTGAATCGTTAGACTTAATAGGTTTCTGCCAAAATTTGGATCCTGCATACTTGATATTTTGCAAGTTCTTGATGGATGGTAGGTTGATCTCCTTTAATAGGGAAATTACTGAGTTATTGCTTTATGTTCATTTTTCCCGGCTGCGACAATATATGAATTCTAATTATGTTTCGTTCAGTTTATTCTACTTTGCCAATATAAGGCAAATAGTGTAATTTTCCTTGCTGATTTTCAGGACGGATTTCCTCTCTTTCAGGATCACCTACTCAAAGTCTTCCAGGCTAGCATTGTTTTTGAGACTGTTCCACAATCTTGGAACATGGGTAAAGTATAGACCCTAGATCATTTCGGCGTATTAGTCGCTCCTGAACTTTTCTCAAATTTTTGATTAGGGTTCACCGCTTATCTAACTCCACATTCAGTTACGTGCATTTTAAAGGTCTGCTTAAATTTTGGTATTTATCAAACCATCGTTGTTTGGATTGGATTCAGGCTCAGGTCTCGCATTGTTGAGACCGAGCTGGATTGCGTTTCAGCCTTTGTGAAAGTTTCCAATGGTTGTCCCCAGAGAGGTGTTTTGTCGCCTCTCCTGTGGTTCTTGGTTATTGTTGAACTACTTGTGAAACTACAGCAACCTGACTTTATTTCTCAGAGTTATGCTGAAGACCTAGTCGTTACGATTTAAGATAAACATTTAAAACCACTCTACTTAGTGCGACTCTACAAGACGTAGAATTATAGTTTCTTGATGAAGAGTATGCGCGTCAATTCATGTAAGATCAGCGTACGTAGAATTGTATAACCTCTTTTTCTCTGGAAACGATCATTAGGTCATACACCGTCAAATATCTTAAAATTCACAATTTTTGACAATTATTTCAAAGAGCGTTTGGGGAATTACCTACACTAGGTCTTCGGTTAATTCAAGCCCCGCTTGAGCGGTATTGAATAGTGTGCAGAGTGTTATGTAGAGCTATTAGTGCTATATCCTCGACTTCAACTCCGTTGCAATGCTGAACATTTTGTTTCAGTCTCCATTGCAGTATTTCATCGAGAAACCAGCCTGTTAGCCGTTGTTAGGTTAATATGAGTGGGTGAGTTGAACAACCTCGGTTTATTTGCAGGCCATAAACACAAGTTTAATTATTTACGGAGCTATATTTTTTAATTTTAGTTACCTGAACTCTCAGTGGTCTTCCCGTCGAGGACCCAATGGTTGTCATCAGATTTCAACAATCGTGTGTAAGTCGATAGTTTCATTTTCTGACGCCTCTCTCTCTAATTTAGACGCATAATTTGGAACTCATTCGTCTTCTCTTGAGTTACATTAGGTTCAACCTGCACCGAGTTGGTAGCACACTTTGTGCATTTGATGATTTTAGCCTCCGTGCGTTGGTGGAAATATTAGACTGTGTAGTTGTACTAATCGTACAAAGCTGGGCAAGGACTATAAACATTTTGTTAGCTGTCTCTGTTCCAAAATTAAGTAAGTCATGTGGGTGCATTTTTATTGTGGTATAGAATGAAATTTGATAGCAGACATTTTACCCAAAGCGGGTTCACGCCTGAATTCTATTGAACTCGTGCCGGCCCTGGCAATTGCTTTGAGCTTTAACAATGCCTTACACGCTATTAGGAACTATACGTTGATTACTGGTCAGGCGCGCACATGGCTTCCTTCCTCTACTTGACGGAAGGTGAGACTCTCTGTGTAACGACTGACGTGAAGAACATGTTGACTGAATTCACTTTGTGTGCATAGTTATCCAGCCTTCGAGATTATCAGATCCCGGTTCTTTTACTACATATCTATGGACGTGGATCAGGTATCTTCAATGCCTTGATTCATTTTCATGCAGTTTGCCAAACCAGCAGAATATGTGAATGACATTCAGTGTGAAGTCATCTCGATCGACTTACGAAATGGTCTCGTCGATGATGTGCTAAACATTGCATGATAACACGTGTCTTATTCTGGGTTTGGTCTTTCTTGGATTACAAAATCAAATTTAATGTTATATAGTTGTAGTTTGTAGATGTATCGCACAATATATACATACTATATTTGCCTTCCCTGGATCAGAAGTGATGCGTGTTAACTGTAAAGTACGACTAAAGTGACTTCTAATAATAAATATGTTACATGGTAAAGAAATTCTAGGCCATGATTGTTACAAATGTGACAGTTTCTAATACATATTTAGCTGGTTTCGAATTTTTGTAAAGGGTCAAGACTTGTTTGGTCATAAAAATCTCATTTAGATAATTATACCGAGTAATCGGAACGTACATACGGCCATAAATTAAACAGATTAAAGACCATCCCTATATGCTATCGTTAATACGTAGCAGTTGGAGTGTCTAAAGAAAAATATGTAATAAAGAAATTAATAAAACATCAGAGACCAATAAATTATATTGAACATATCTGTAAAAAGGATGCTGAAGATTTATTAGGATATTGTAGGTGGATGCTTTTTTACGTTTATTTTGAATGGTTAACAATAACAAATTTTATTTCAATAATTAATACAGTTCGACCCTTTTAGTTACTACTATAGAAATGAAATCGTGAAATTCAAAATGAACCTCCTTTCGAAACAATTTCTAAAAGCCACATAAAGCAATAACAAAACGTCTATTTTAAAATACTTGATCTATTTAAAAACAAATACGTTTGACTCATCGTTTATTATTGACCATTATTATCCTACACATAATAGTTATGATGCCATAAATCAATATCATTTTAGTGAAAAAGGACATTTACTTGGATGATCCTTCTCTCGAAATTTCGTCGGTATTTTTCCTAGTTTTATGAAACTGTTAGAACTATGCGCTGAAATATATAACTGTGAATATCATAGTAAACGTACTGAACGAATCTTACGTGATAAAGGACTAAGTAGTGAATCCAGGGAGAATGCATCCCAGGAGAAATTCGTTACCAGAAATTCGTTATTCGAGCTTTTTTCACTAAACTTGAAGTATCGGGTTACAAAGTTTTATTTCCCTTTGAAAAATATGAAAAATAGCTGATTTTATTTTTTGTTTTAAGTTTATTTAAACCCCGAGCTTTATAAATATTTTTCTACAGAAATATAGACAAAAGTTCAAATTTTAATTGGTAAAACACGATTTCAGAAAACCCTTAAAAATATAAAATTAATAAAATAAGAGCTTTTAAATTGGTGTATTGTATTGCGTCATACACATTTCAATAAGGATCTCTTTCCAGTCTCTTGTTAAAATAGGATAGGAAATCCGCTCTAGATGTGAACAACACATCCCTAACTGGCGAGTTATACAGCCAACTGAGTACCTAGGATCTGTTGAACCCTTGAACTGAATCTGTTAAACATTCTCTTTATAACAAATATACTGAAGAGAAACGCAGAAACTTGTAGCTTCTACACTTAGTATGTTGCGTTCGGATTTTATTATCGAGAATCTTGGTTTGATAATAAGCTATTTGGGACTGAAGGTGTTTGACCAAGAAAGACATATTTGAACGTGGCAGCAAGATTTAATTTGGAAAAATTCATTGTTCTCGTATCACACCACAAATATAAAATTTTTATCAAAAAATCATCGAGCACGATTTAAATAAAATTGAAATGCGCTATCTGTATTTAAATTTGGTAAGCACATTCAGCAAAGAAAAGAAAAACCGAAAACCGAATTTGCTAAGCAATGATATAAACTTTTCGATATAAACAGTGCCATCAAACATAAATAATCATAATTAAAAAATTACCTCAATTATTTTTGTTCTGCATTTTTTATTTATATTTTGAAATTACGCTATCTATATTTCGAATCGGTGAAATCATTTAGCAAAGAAACCAACAAACCGCATTTGCTAAGCAATGACATATACTTTTCGATATTACAGTATGCACGCCATCAAACGTAAGTAGTCTAAACTAAAAAGATTATACCAATTATTTTATATTGTGCTACCATTTTCTACCAATATTTATACCATTCCACCGTATATTACAAAAACAACAAAACACCAAAATCTTGAATGGAGAAAAACACTGTGTGATGAATGGTTTGGTTGGTTAGTCAGCCGTCGAGTTTAGCAATGAATAGTCGCGTAATATAAGCGGTGGAAAAGTGAATTTATTTTTGGTGTTAAAAAAAAGAATTAATTTTTTGAATTGTTTTTTGCTTGCTCCTGTTGCTAATTAAATGATAAAAGATCTATTAAAAGTTTAAAACTAATGTGAAATAATCAAATATTTATCTAGTGTTAAGTGCAAATAATCAAATAAATGTAGAAAATATGTTGAAAAATTGTGAAAAAGAAGTCTTTTTAAATTGAAAAGAAGAAAATTTTTTTGTGTTTGTTGGTGTAGGAAAAGGAAAATTTTTCTTCGTGTTGTTGGTGTATCCAGCTACCTACCTAGTGTTGTGTGTACACAGAGGATTCAATCGCACATACACATACATTATTTCTAGGATTATACTTTAAAATATACAGGACAATCGGAAAATATGGATACTCCGATATTTGATGCAAATGGTAAGAGGATTTTTTTGTCGTTGTGCCATTTTAAAACTATTTTGTGGTGGTTTTTCGTTACCCACCCGTGGGCGGTGGTGGTTTATTCGTATTGTTGTAAAATGGTGAAAAATTAAATTTAAAACAAAAAAGTAAGATACACACCCTTTTTCTCAGTACTGAAAAATTTACCATTTGAAATAATCGGGACATCGGGTGAACGAGGAACGAAACGACTTTTTATAAGGCACCCCCGAATTTCGTATTTTTTCGATACGATACGACTGCGTTTTCTTGTTGTTGTTTTTGGTATTGCTGTTGCTCTACTCTCTTCGTGTATTTGTTTCTTCTGATCATATATTCATAACAAATCAACAAAAGGATGTGAGACTGTGTTTGTGTTGTGTCTGAAAAAGTTTTATGAATGTAATGTTTTTTTTTTGGTGTAAACCAGCTGCTCAAAATGTTTCATTGTGTGCGTTTATGTTTTGGTGAATTTCAATGGACAAAATAATTTTTTATATTTAGATAAAAGAGGGCTGGTTTGGATTATTAACAATGTAGCAACGACTTGTTTCAAGTGAAAGGAAATGTTTTGTGTATATTTTTTTTTTATTCCAAACTAATGTAAAATATCTGCATATTGCAGCATGGAGTACCTACCTTGGTTTGTTTATTGTTTAACGTTCTTTGTTGTGGTCTTAACTGCGAGTGAACAATCGCAACCGCTTTTGTAGTCTTGTTGTTTTAACGAGCGACAATTTCACTTTGCCAGAGCTCGTTAGGTGTTTATTCAGGGATATCCTAAGAGATTACAAGTAGATCATTGGTAGTAGAATTATTATCTTAGATATTTTAAACATGTGGTAAAAGTTATACCACCCACGTTTTTTGACGGGGGAGATGGGACGCATAGCATTCCAAACAAACTAAATAAACTAAGAATAAAGGCGTCACTAGGCTGTCGATGCCTTAAAATCACAATAGTTCGGGTAGGTGACTATAGAAGATCAAGAGTGACATTCCTAAAAATTCAGAGTTGGATGGGCATGTGATCGAAATACCTAATATAATAAATAAAGCGGATTCAGGTATTATAACAAAGATTTACATTTGATGCCAAACGTAAAGTAGAGCAAGACGATTAATTAACTTAGATTGAAGTAGGAGGAGCACGAGGCAGACCTTTAAACAGGAAAAGTTTGTGCAAGACAGCTCAGGCCTTAGAAATTATTCTGTTGATGTAGTCTTGACTACTAAGACTGTGGTCTTGAGAGTATGGTGAAGTTTAAATGCCAAGCAAAAAATTTGACCAAAATTCGTTATTAAATTAGGCGAGGTTTTCTTAGGTGGAACTTTCAGTGCGTACTGACTTCTGTAATAGTGAAGTTTATCAAAGTATCAAATCACCTGTAATTGTTACGTATAGCGTAGCTAGAGAATGTTCTTAATTAAATCTAGTTTATTGGTCAGTAATGGTGATGGCCAGTTGATTATGTTGAAGTCTAAATAGAGGGGATTAAGGCAGGACTATCTTATGGCGTATCTATAGACGCTTTTAGCAAGAGTTCTCTTTGATAAGAAGAGTTGGCTAATGTGATATGGCATCATCGGTAACACAGTTCTCATGGCTTGATGAGTTTGATGTTGCTATTCTCATCAACAACCGCTCTCGTCAATGAATAACGAATTTCAGGCTCACAAGTCGGATCTGCAAAGATGACGTCATTGAAAAGATCGTTTGTATTTCCACCACATATAATTATAACTGATTCTGCCTTCAAATTTAGAATATTGGATGCCCTGGATAGTCACAACCATATTTGTCTTTCAAACGGTGAATAGGCTAGTAGTGACGATTAGAAAGCTAAAGCCTCCGTTGATGGCCTTGAAACTGCATTCACTCGAAACCTTGGATTGTTCAAACAGAAAATTTATAACAATCAGATCTGAGAAGATATTCCTAGTAACTTTTATAATTTATTATTGCACATCAAATTCAATTAAAGAAAGCCTCTAGGTACGATCAAATTACAGGTGAAATGCTTAAAGAACTGCTTGAGTGTACTTTTAGACAACTGGCTCAAACATTCAATTCAATTTATGAATTAGGATATATTGAAATATCAGAACTACGAAATATCATCCTTAATCATCAAGTTGGTTTGAAAGCCGAGCACGGAAGTATTGAGCAAGTGCATCGAGTATAGTTACAGAAATAGAACATTCGCAGATGATGCAATCGTATGTACCCATAAAAATCCACAAACGGCTTCCGAAACTCGGCAACAACATATCTATGACATCGAAATATGATTAAAGAAATGGAAGATAAAGGTTATTGAAGAGAAATCGATCCACGCAACTGTCACAATGAACGGAATCCAATCCCTCAAGCAAATGGCTTATAAAATACCTAAACTCTAGGCATCCATCTAGACCGCAGGTTAACTTGGCGAAGACATATTGAATTGAAAAGAGACCATATCAAATTAAAAGTGGATAAAATGCACAGGTTGATAAGGAAATATTCAACCATTGACCTAGAAAACAAACCTTCTCTGTAAAACACAAGGATTAAACCAATTTGGTCGTATGGGTTAAGGCAATCAACCTCAAATTCGAACGAACACAAAGACCATATCATCCTAAATGTTAAAGATGAATTACAAAATATGCGGATCAGCTATGCAGGGAAACTATATCATCTAAACCGAATTTCCTGATTTACATAATTTCCTTAGTGATTAAGATTTGATAACTTATCGTTATTTTCCAGTTGAAAGATCCAATAATAAATAAAACTGTAAAAAAATGAAGAAGTCTCGACCATTTGCGTCTTACGGAAAGTGCCGTGGAATACATTGTTGACTAGTCAACAATATTGCAAAGTAGAAAATCCATATATTTAATGGAAATACCTATATTTACACTTAAACTATGATTTTGGATCATTACGTAAACGAAAAAGCCAATATTTAAATTAGCTGCTCGCTGCTGCTGCTTGCGGTGTGTTTCAGCCTTAAAATTGTTTCAATTAGCAATGACATTAAAAATATTTAGTCTAAGAAGGCGATGAAAATTCCAATTGGATTTGTATTATTTTAAACAGATCTCGGTAAACTTTGTTCAAAATTGTTATTTTGTTTTTCCATGAAAAAAATTAGAAACGTAAAAATGAACTGTGAAAACGCTTTGGTTGGTCATTACTGACCTATTTATGTTTTATCTTACAACTATAAAACAGATTAAGATATCGAGATAAAATGAAGTGGAGATTTCTTTCGTTAATCGCAGCTTCAAATCTATTTAAGCACACTGCACACTAGAATCGATGCAGTGGATTTGGCGTGAAAGCCGGACAACGGAACGAGTGCGGACAGACAGAGAGACAAATAAAAATTTAAAAAATACTTTATTATGATTACGTATCTCATAAGAGGTGCAAAGAACTCAAAAACATTAGATAATCGACGTCACCCATCGTGCAATCTTGAATATGAAAATTTGTTGGCTGGGATGTTGCTAAACTTTATCAGTATTTAATCAGTCCATCATCGATCTAGTTGCTATTCTGTAGTTGCTATAAATATGAAATTAAGATGTAAAAATTAAGGTTGAGAAACACTCTTAGAGGGACGAACAACTCTTTATTAAATTTTTAATGACTTTTTTAGACAGATGTTTAATATCACCCTGTTATAATTCTGATGAACATGTGGTAAAAATTAATTTAGATAAGGTGTTGTGTTCTAAACTGCATGGATGAGTTTTCCGTAACAGTAGTAGTTAAAACTATAAAGTTTGTTACAGATTAGCGTACGCGTACCAATATATTTGTATACAGTTTTGTAGAATTTATTTATTTAATTAGATTGTGTCATGCGAGAATCCAACGCTTATTATACATATCGCAATTTATAAACATTATTCATTGTGTATACATAAATAGACATGAACCGCGCTATACTAAGAAATATCTGTTTACCTAAATTCGAAATTCCCTACGATACCTAAATTCGAAGTTCATGAACATTATACTTGCTTGCTATATACTCGTATTTATAACGAAAGTGCGATGAACAACAAACCACACAATATCTGTCTTAACTGACGTCATTATGTTTTGTTTTTCGTTTGGTTGTTAATCGTGCTCGAGTCATAAAACTCGAGTCATATTATACGCGAACCATGCGAATGAATCACATTACAAATTCTACAATTCTTCTTATTTGAGGCAACTTTCTTAGGAAGATTTCTTAATTTGCGCGAATTGATGTACATGTAGTAGATAAGAGCGCGCGTTCACAGGAAAATACGATATGACAATACGGTTTTTGTATTTTGTGTATTTCGTTATAAATTAACAGAGATCTGTAAATAATTTGGATTATGTCGAAACGTTGTATCATTTCATTGTAATTTTTACTTTCACGTGAGTCGGATTTTTCAAAATACATTTAATTTTAATTGATTGATATTGAGATAACGAAATAAATTAGCCAACGGCTTAAGTCCGAAACTAAAATTAAATAAAATCTGTCATTAAGGCATTAAATAAAACCAAAATCTACTGATTGTCTTTAAAATCGTGAATTTATTCTATTCGGGATAGCACATGTTGGACTTAATATCATCTTCAACACGTGTCATCAAGTAATTGACTATTAGTTGAGAAATTTCTATTTAACGATTTTATATATAATAAGATTGTGATAATTATATGATGATTAAACCATCTGGTGATCAGTTCATAAATTACTTTGCCAACGCAATGCTAAGAGAGAGAAATTTGTTTGATAGAGTTGGAAGGTACATACTTTCTATAGACATAATATCGAGTATTATTGATATACTTCAGCTTCATCCCTCGGTGCTTTACATTTTAACACATATTTCAGCAATTATTGTTTATCTGAACTGGCTAAAAGAATTAATTGTAAAATGTGACAACGAGTTCATGATTAGGAATGGGAGTCTGGGAATCTGGTGGTACTTTCCTACAAACTCTACGATTTCCGGAATTAATTTAAACTAAAACTATTCATATGTTATATGAAAATGAGATCAGATCAGGAGCTGAGTTGCTTTAGTAGATTTTATTGTTATAAATAATATAGAAAATAAATTGTATTCCGTCGGAAAATACCACTACGTTGAAATGATAAGCCTTAGGATAACAGTCAAGCGCCCTTTAAAAACGGGAAGTACTGATATTATTTTTCGATGTCGTAAATCAAATCAATTTTATTGGTTTGACTAGTTTGAGTTTAGATAAATTCTTGACATCGTATAGTTTGTCGGAAAATTAAACTGTGTGCAAATCGGTTGACATAATCAAATCAAGAGCCATTTTCATATGGAAGGGATAGGTCAACGCCGACTCAACAAACTATGCTTTTGTGAGACAACCATTGCGATGCCCATTCGTTATCAAAATGTATCTAAACTAAAACTGCTTAAGCCAATATAATCATTTTGATGAACGAACTCGAAAAGGTTAATCTTGCTCTCACTTTGGTAGGGCTGTTGACTATTATCCTTATAGGCTATCATTTTCACATAGTGAAATTTTCGCTGAAACTGCGTTATTCAGACTAAACTGGCTTTATCTAAACTCCAATACAATCGATTTGATTTACGAGAATAAAAAAAGATACCTCTCCCCCTCCTTTTGGAATTGGGTTCTTGGCTTATTCCTACCTAAAGAAAACATTTTCACAAAGATGAATTTTTTGACAAATTCTACTATATCCAGATTTATTTAAATTAAAACTACTCAAACCAATAACTATGGTTTGATTGACAAGAATGAAAAAGATTATAATGAAGGGAGCTCTAGTTAGAAATGGCTCTTGACTCGTTTGTTAGTCTTAACCTAAAGCTAACATTTTCACATAGTGGAATGTTCGACAAACTCTACTTTATCCACAATTTATCTAAACTAAAAAACCTTCAAACCATAAAATCAATTTGAGTTACGAGAGCGTTGAAGGATAGTTCTTCTTCCTTTTGGAAAAGGCTCTTGGCTCATTTGCTTGTGTCGACTTAAGGCTAACATTTCCACATAGTGACATTGTCCGACAAACTACGATATACGAGAACGTAAAAGGAAACCTCACCTCTCCTTTCGGAAATGGCTTTTTGTGAAATTTTCCGACTAACTCAATTTAATAATCCAGAATTTATCTAATCTTAAACTATTCAAATCAATAAAAATGATTGAATTTACAAGAACGAAATAGGACATCTTGCCCCTTTTGTTGGAAATCACTCTTACTTGACACATTTGTTGCCTTAGGTTAAGTAAGGCTAACATTTACATGTAGGGGAACATTCCGACAAACTCTACGACATTCAGAATTTACCTAAAGTGAAAAACTGTGAAACCTATAAAATCGATATGAAGGGATACCTTTCGCTTCCTATGGAAGTGGCTCTTGGTTCAGTTGGTTATGCCAACCAAAAGCTATCATTTTTACATAGAGGATTTTTTTAATGTAAACTAAAACTACTCAAACCAATAACAATGATTTGATCTACAAGAACGAAATAGATTATCTTGAGTTAGAACTCGAAAAATGACTCTTGACCCATTTGTTAGTGTTAACCTAAGGCTAACATTTCCACATAGTCGAATTTTTCGACAAATTCTATACGTTATCCACAATTTATCTAAGCTAAAAATGCCTCGATTTTATTGATTTGATTTACGAGAACGTTAAAGGCTACTTCTTCTTTTTGGAAATGGCTTTTGGCCCATTGGCTTGTGTCCTAAGGCTAACATTTCCATTTTTTGACAAACTCTACGATATACAGAATTTATCAAATCTAAAACTACTCGAACCAATAAAATCGATTTGATTTGCGAGACCGAAAAAGATACCACCCCCTTCTTTTGAAAATAGCTTATATTTTCTCATTGTGCAATTTTCCGATAAATTATACGATATCCAAAATTAAAGTACTCAAATCAACAAAACTCATTAAATTTATGAGAATGAGAAAACATACTTCTCCCCTCCTTTTGGTAATGGTCCATTTGCCACAGTCAACCTAAAGCTAACATTCTCACGTAGTGAAATTTTCTGACCAACTCAATTTAATATCCCAGAATTTATCTAATCTTAAACTATTCAAATCAATAAAAATGATTGGATTCACGAGAACCAAACAATACATCTCTCCCTTCTAGTTGGAAATGACTTACTTGACTCATTTGTTTGTGTTAACGTAAGGCTAACATTTGCATGTAGCGGAATGTTCCGGCACACTCTACGCTATCCAGAATTTATTCAAACTATAAAACTCAAACAAATAAAATCGATTTGATTTACGAGAACCAAAATAATACCTGTCAATTTAAGACTTATATTTCCACATAGTGGAATGTTCCGACAAACTCTACGATATTCAGAATTTATCTAATAGCGTTTTCTCTGGCACAAAATTCTTGATCCATTTATGACCCAAAATGGCTACTTTGTTTACATTTTTTGTCTTTTTATTTTTTGATTCGGATCAAAAATAACATCCAAAAAATTTGTTGGATTTTTTTTTTTGACGTTTACTCACACATCTTGTGATATTGTGTGAGTAAACGTTAAAAAAAATCCAACAAATTTTATGGATTTTATTTTTGATCCAGAATCAAAAAATAAAAAGACAAAAAATGTAAACAAAGTAGCCATTTTGGATCAAAAATGGATCAAGATTTTTGTGCCAGAGAAAACGCTATAAACTAAAAAATTTAAAACCAATAAAATCGATTTGATTTACGAGTTTGGAAAAGGATACCTCTCCGCTTCTACAATTTTTTTTTCGAACCAATAAAATCGTCTTGATTTACTAGAATTAAAAAGGATAGCCCTACTCTCAATTTGAAGATTACATTTTTTTTTGTATTACATCATAGGGATTATTATTACATTTTTTCAGCAAACTATATTACTTCCGGAATTTAATTAAACTATAATTACTTTTACCAATCGAATTTATTTAATTTGTAAAACTACTTATAAATGAGAAATTTTCGGGTTATTATGAAGAAAGAAACTACATTTACTTGAGTTTTTTTTAGTTTTCACTCAAAATTTTTTGTTATTTTGGAAATACTTCAGTGCCATGTTTATTTTTGTTATTTTGGACGAATTTCATTGCCAAACATGCCGCCATATTTGAGTGAAATATTATTGAAAAAATTGAGTGATATATAAAAATTTTGAGTGAAATTCTTCAGAGTTATCATCCATCGGTTATATTTTTTCATCAAATGAAATCTAAACCTTTGCAGGCGCTCCTCTTTTTCTCACAGATCTAAATATTCTACTAATTTGCGCGGAAACCCGCAGGTTATCTGTATATGGGCTGATTTTGCAAGTTGAGATTGATTTCGAAAAAAGACGGGTTTCAATCAAACGGATCAGATCAAGCCTCAATAACTAATCTAATCTGCGATGATGTGGGAGATTTTGTTATGTGGGAAATTTAATATTAAAAACGGTCATTGGCAGAACCAGTTTTCATGTAAAATTTGGAAAGATCCGATTATAAAAAACACAGTTCTCAAAATTTATCAACTAATTTATACGCTTCAGATGCTACCGGCCAAAATAACTCGTTTAATCTTTCGAAATGATTTAAAAAAAAAGTTCGTTAAAACAAAAAAAAAAAGATCGTTAAAACCTCGGAATTAAAATTCAAAATTGTCTCTGCATAGTTGATAGCGTTAGGTGGCCAACGTTAGGTGGTACAAGTTCAAAAAACAAAAGTTCGTTTCATACAAAGGTTCGTCATAACTCGTTTATTGTTTAACAGCACTAACTAATACGTTCGGACGTATTGACAGAATAAGTAAAAACCTTTCTAGTGCCTTCCAGACAAAAGCTTGTCAAATTTTTTAGTTTTGAGGAAGTATGATTAAGATAACATGCCTGTTTTTTGATTTCATTCTAAGCCTATGGAGAACGAGTCGGGCGTTTTATACTTAAAGTTGGCAAGTCAGATTATACTGACCATAAGAATATCTGGCATTTACGTCTACCTTCGAATCTTTTGAAATCTTTGGAAATAATTATTGATATAGATTCATTAGGGAGCACTTGGTCCCTAATGCACGTTCCTACTGATTTGGTATTGATAAAACAGCGCTACAGAATTAGCTAGTTAGTTTGAAAATCTCGTAGTAACAAAAACCTTTCTGGATATTGCGACAACAGCATTTTCAATAGGATTGAAACGATACTCAAATCTCGCATTGCCGAGGGTGAGTTAACTATTCGCAATCTTTGTAAAAGTTTCCAAAGGGTTTACACAAGTCCACCTAATTTTAATTATCTTAGATAAGCACTGAATGTCGTATTTGAACTGATATAAAATGCCATTCACAATGTGGAGTTTCGATAATCAATTCAGATTGCACTAAACACCTGGGTGTGATATTGGATTCAAATTATTATGGAATTCTCGATGTATTCATTACATTACAATCTAAATGCCTCATAAATCTGCTTTTTGGTTCTAACAAAGTGACTGTCATGTGGGTATCAGCTAGCTGTGATGTTAAAGATGGCCGAATAACATATTCTCTACACAAACCGGATTTTTATGCTGTATGCAAAGGACCTGCACCGGTTATTTTCAATCACACGATCCAACATTCATTCTTAAATCTGTGCAACAACAAATTGTTTCAGAATCCTCATTGCAATTCTCACTGAGTATCGACGTTTTAAAGAACATCTTAATCCGCATGAAATGACTGCTTATAGCATTGCTTAATCTGCTCATTGGCCTTACCATTTCAATTACAAAATATCATATGAATGATGATAATTAACTGCACATATACCAGTAAAGGGAAATCGATTTATATTTGACTATACAGTGTGGGACAACTTGACGTTACATCATAATTGAGTTGCCCGCATTTCATGCAATTACCACGTACAATTGTAGCGTAAAGTTGTAAAACGGAATGAACCAATAAAATTGCAATTGCATACCAGTATTAAGTTAATTATGTGAGACCAACTTGTGTCTTATATACTTGTATGCATATAAGAAGTAAATAAGAAATTGAATATAATAAAAAAGTATTTGAATAATTGAAATAAAGGGAGGAAGTTACACGGAATAGTTGATTAATAAAATGTCTGCGTGAATATCTGATTTTACTGATAAACATGTAATAACCATTAGGGGTGAACATACTTAAGCGATCTGTACAAGGTCATAAATTAACGATCAAGGATAAGAAATGTTTACTACTTCTTTTATTGGCGGAACACGATGATGTTTGTTTTAATTTCGAATTCATAAATTCATCGTTTATGTTGGTATGCGCACAGGGTCGTAACGAATTTTTTCTTAAAATGGAATACGATACTGCAGATACTATATACCGTTTGGCTTTGATACGGTTGTAATAAATAAATCGTTGGCAGAAATTTATATAAGGGTTTGTTCGGAAAGTTAATTAAAAACTTTTATTTTTTTTATGATGTACAGTTTACTACTAAAAACTTATACAATTTTAATTAAAGAATTGAGCTTAATTTATGAATGGTGTATGCCGTGGGGAACTTGAAAATTTTTCACAACGGGAATGAGGGTTGGTCTTTTTTATGAAAAAGAATATTTTTATATAAAAATTTTGTTAGCGTGTTTCAGTTCGCATATTATTCTAAAACTATAGATACAAAATAGTTTTTATCAACTACAAAAGTCAGCTATTACGCACAATAAGCACATTTTGTCATCGCAATCGGAAATAAAAATTGCATAAATAGTCTGATAAATTAAAAAAAAATTCATTGTCAGTCGTTTATATTAAACATCCTGACTTTCAATACTTTGATCAACTATACATGATCACAACCATCTGCCGCTCCGCTATGACGTATTAGTGCGCGTACTCAAAAAAAATAATAACAAGTCAAAAAACTTATAAGTTATTCGGAATCTTATGTGTGCGTCAAACATGAAACGCAATTTGCACTTAATGAAAATATTTTCTAAAAATTAATGCCAAAATAATAATAAATATTTTATACGATCAATGACGTACTTAAGAGTTTATTTTAATGAAAACCATATACTGTTTTGGCGGGCAATGTACGTACATAAACCTTCATCATAATCGTATATCAGCGAGTATGAAAAAAAAATATTTTTCGACTATTGCACATTTTATGTTCTGTTGACTTGTAATTTGTATATGTTACGGTTAGAGTTTGAAAACGGTAAATGTCCGAATTTTTTATTTTGTTAATTCATTTACACAATTACAAACTGGTTGTCAGGAGCCCACGAGAATTAATAAAGCCTTTAGTCCCTTTTAACGATAATGACTTTGCGCTAATATCATAAAACGAAGTCTGTGAGGTGATGGGAATAGAGGCCTCGTATTTTATAGATTTCGGAGCAATAAAACAATTTTTCCGAAATTTTATTCGGACATTTACCGATTTCGGGCTTTCACCGTAACATATACGCAAAAATGTTAAAACCATTTTAGTTATTTTTAGTCAAATATGTACAGTGTGGCGTAATTGAATTTCCTTCTTATTTTGTGCAAAAAATAATGGTTACATCAATCGTAGACAGTCAATTAAAAACTTTGGATGGATATTCTGTACAGGAAATTGAATTAGGGAGTGCAATTTATCTTATATTTCGGTTATAGTTTTGGAATAGTATGTTCGATTTGTAACAGTAACCTTTTTCACTTACACATAATTTTACTTTACAATTTAATATATAATCGAAGCGAAACTTGTGCCAAAATAACAGAATATTAATTAGATTGTAAATGAAAACTTTTTAACACAACCCCTAAGAATTGCAAAGAAATGACCGAAGTGGGTTTGGATTAGCATTTGATGTAAGAAACTGATCTTACTAACTCGCATGATCATAAATAACTGATCTTTGTGACAGGGTTTTGCGTCTTACATTTTTGGGGGAAAAATTGTACACAACCACCTACATCTAGGGGCCGATCCCTTCAAAAATATTACGAAAACCGGCTCATTGTGATATAAAATCTCGTTGCAAAATTTGAATCCGATTGGATGAGTGGTGTGGAAACTTATAAGCCCTTGATCCAGGGTTGGACCCTTCGGATTTGAGCAAACCTCTAATTTCAAATAATACCTTTCCTAAATTTGCCCCCGTGATAAAATTTTAAAAAATTTGAAATTTTTGAAAAAAATTGTACCAGGGCTCTGTGCGTTCGGTTGGCAGGTGAAACGCTCATTCGAAACAAACAGACATTTTTAGGAGAGAATTGGGAGTCTTAGAACCCTTCAAAAATATAACGAAACCCTGCTCATTTAAATATAAAATTCCTATGCAAAATTTGTACATATCTGATTGGATGAATTGTGTGGAAACTTATAAGAACTGACAAGTATTGGTCCAAGAGACTCCTCGGATTCGAGTATATGTCACTAACTTTATATAATCCTTTTTCTAAACTCCTCCCCATGAAAATATTTTTAAAATAATTTAATTTTAGAAAAATTTTGTATTGGGGCACCTAGACCCCAGGGGTGCAATCCTTTAAAAATATCGTAAGGTTGATTCTGGCATGCTACTTATACTGCTCATTTTGATATAATAGTGTGGGAACTAAAAAGAAGAGTCCTTTTGATGAGTAGATGAACCCCTTAGATTCGAGGATGACACTAAATTTCATAAGCCCTTTCCTAAACTAGTTTCCATGGAAGATTTAAAATCGAAATTAAAATTTCCCGTACCGGGGCGCCAAACAATTCACAAAAGTTTTATCATGTCATAAGTTGTAAGAGTTCATAGATAACATAATAAACAGATACGAAATCATGAACAAATTATTTTCATTGTTCATGTCTGATTTAAATTCCACTTCCATCTATAGTTCAACTTGAAACTAAACACAACTTTTTATTTCAAAAGCTTATATGGTTGGGATCTTCGATTAATTATTATAATTTTTTCTATGTATGTTTTGTAACGTTGCTGTGTAGTATCTTAGGCTGCGTACCAATAGTGGGGTAAATCAATTACTACGGTAAAAATCGTTTTTAGTACAGATTTTTAGATCAGTTTGCCATAGAGTTTTTCAAAAATAATTGAATTTACCGAAAAATTTACTTAAAATTGACTTTTACCCGACAATTGGTCCGCAGCCTAAAGTTTATAAAATACTATCGTTTTTAGTCGGGAAAATTTGGTCATTTTCCATTTTTTTTTTGTTTTGTTTTTTAGTGTATAACAATGACAAATTTATTAGGTTTTGATGTTGGAATTGTTATTTATGGTACAATTGCCACATTTTCCTATCGGTTATTATACGAAAAAAATTATTTTTTTACCATTGCAGAGAACGTGATAAATAAAAATAAAGATGACGAGGACGTCATTCAATACACGAATCGAATTCAATACAGGAGTCCAATTGTCGTAAATCTCGACTAAATGTCAAATGGTCATTATTATGTATTATTATTATTATTTTAGATAGATGGCATTTTAAACATTAAAATTTTTATTTTTCATGCATAGATGGCATGTATAAAACGTCATATTATAAGGTTGGATATCTCTCAACAACATAACTTTAAATATTAACGATTTTGTATCAACATCATGTTTTTTTATTTTTGTGAAAATGTCGAGTTTTGAACCGAATAAGCGTCATTTACGAGAACTTTTGATTTACTTTTGAAGAAATTGTAGATGAGGCGCATCGTTTGCTTGTAAAAGCATATGGTGAGGTTGCCTTAAGTGAGAGAAGTTGTCGAGGGGGTTTTTAAAAGTTTAAGAACGGTGAATTTGATGTCGAAGACAAAGAACGTAGTGAAAAGCCGAAAGTATACGAAGACGCGGAATTGGAAGCATTTTTGGATGAGGATACGTGTCAAATGCAACAACAACTTGCCCTTACATTAAGAGTGACTCAACATGCAATTTCACATCGATTACAATCATTGGGAATGATTCAAAAGCAAGGAAAATGGGTTCCATATGAACTGGAGCCGAGATATGTTGAACGCCGATTTTTTCATGTGAAATGCTCCTTCATAGGCGTAAACAAAACGGTTTTTTGCATCGCATAGTTACTGCATGATAATGCTCGTCCACATGTTGCGGCACCGATTCCTAGTTGAATACGCTCAAATGGGCAGTTTTATCTCACTCGTCATATTTACCAGAAATTACCCCGTCTGATCACCACTTGTTTCGATCGATGACGCATGGCCTGTCTAAGCCGCCTTTCACATCATATGGAGATGACAAAAGTTGGGTTAATTCATGGATAGGCTCAAAAGGTGAAGCATTCGGTACGATGTGGTATTCTTATGCTGCCTGAAAGATGGGAAAAACTAGTGGCTATCGATAGACAATACTTAACAATAAAACATAACCACCGTTCTTTCACAATAAATGTCCAATTTTTTATAAAAACGGCGGGGACTTACTTGTATACCCAATAGAAATTAAAAAAAACGGATTGGTGCGGACGGTCGTAAAACGAATCGGTCGAGTTTCGGTGTTTTTATAATAAAAACCATTTCAATAAAAATAAAAACTTGAGTTATTTGATTTATTTGGCATCGGATGATCTCCAAAGAAACAGAGTCTATATAATTCTAGTAGATTGATTAACTAATTCCTCTCTATAAAAGACATCTTCCTCAAGTTTACGCATGTTGTTATGCAAATGCCAACTTCGTTGTTAATTGAAGAGCGCTTAACAATCGCCTTATGTTGTATCTCTTGTAATTCTTCTCGGTACATTGTGTTCAGCTTCTCCTCTAGACTCGTTTCACGTTTGACTAAATAGTTGATGAGAGGTCAAGGTGAGAACAATAACTATTTCATTTTTGAATGTGACGATAGTGATATCTAACTAAATAGGTGATTTAAAAAATGCGAGCTTTATTAAATTCTCTCTATTAACTTCACGTCGGGTGGCCGACCAAATCTTGTTATATCCATTTTTGACCCACTTCCAAAAACACAAATTTTATTTAAATGTTATTCCCAAGTGTTTCTCCGAAGACAATACTTGTTATTACAATTTGAAGTGATTGCATCACAGGGTCGAGATGCTGCCACAGACATTTTTTGAAAATTCCTAGTTTATACTGTCGTTTCAATTGTGAACAGGCGCATTTTACAGTTTAAAGAGGAAAATATTATTTACGTAAGGCCGGCCCCACACGAACAGTTTTAACTGTGTAGTTATAACTGTCTGTTTTAACTGTGAACTGAGATACACACACGTTCAGTCTATTCCTTCAGTTATTATCATGGATTTGAATGAGCGGAACGATTTGACTGTTCTCGGTATATGAAATTTTGATACAAAACTGAGACTGTGCAGTTAAACCCCCACATACGTTCAGTTCAATTAATCGTTTCAGTTAAAATATAAAAATTTTAAAGTTCTCAGTTAAACTGTACAGTTGAGTTTAACTGAACTGAAATACCCACACACGTACAGTTTTAACTGGCAGTTTTAAATGTACAGTTAAAACTGTCAGTTAAAACTGTACGTGTGTGGCCTACCTAAGGTGCTAGAGGTATTGGGGTAGATACTCGATCGGCTAGCAAGCAAGCAATTTGCTAGCCGAAATCCTGGCTACTCAATCAATTTTACGAAGAAAATTTGAATTTCAAATTATATTGTTTATAAAATTTTTGTTTATTTTTGCAATTGCACAGTAAAACAGCACAAAAAATACCTGCTGTTCATTTTTTGAAGTCGCAAACGCCAAGCTGTGCAAGCGCAAAAAAACAAAAAAATTTTGAAAAACACAAATTTGAATTCAAATTTCCTTGGTAAAACTGATTGAGTAGCCAGGATGTTAGCTAGCAAATTGCTTGCTTGCTAACCGATCGAGTATCTACCCCATTATCTTTAAATTCTTAAATATACTTGCAGTTTTAAAGTTTTTCAGAAATTTTATAGATCTAGCAATCGTCAAAAAATTTAGAAGTTTTGGCCTTTGAATGACAATTAAAATTGTCAATTTTGATGTTTTGATATATTTTTAGTCATGGCAAACTATGCAAAAGATCAAATCAATTTTAAAAAACTATTGAATGCAATGCACAGTATAAGAATTAAAAATTTATTGTAACTGAATACTGCGATGGCCGCAAAGAAAGAGGAGGATAGTATTTCATCTATGTAGAGAATTTACTTTAAAAATTTTAAGTTTTTTTTTTGTCAAATTGGCTAAATTTCTTATATGGTTGTCCAACATCTTAATTTTTACACGAATTTTTGAATAATTTTACATTCTGTCGAGAAATTTGTTTTGGTAGGCCGTAGGTTTTTGTTAATGATTCTTGTGTTTTCCGCTCTTCCGATTTTCAGTTAATTTTTGACGATGTGCAATATGGCTTGATGAACTTGATGAATGGTTGTTGACGAGTTCCTTTGAATAACCCGAATTGAAGGACCGAGTGATTCTCCTAGCTATTGTGGAAGCTACTATGGTCTTCTTCCAAGTTCTAATCCCTTGCTGTACTATTCACAAATGTTTTGCACATTAACAATTTGTGTCCGCAGTAAATCCAAAACATATTTCCAATTTGATATTTTTCTAAAACTAATAGTATTTTTTATTACTTCTAGAAAAATTTTGATAACAACATGGCATTAAATACCAGCAGCATGTATAATAAATATATAGCAAAATATTGACTCAAACGAAGTGTTAATACGAAAACACTACACAAAAATGTATTAATTGAAAAGCACCCTAGGGAAAATATGGTAATGGTTTGACATTTTAACATCAATTTTGCCTCGAAAATGTCTAAAGACCTATCTCTGGCGCAGCAAAATTAATTTTGATGAACACGATAAACGACACCAAATTGATGTTCCAAGAAATAGAGCAATGGATACCCTATATATCCATACAACACACAAAAAGATAACACAAATTGCGCCAGATTTATTGATTTTATGCTAAATATCAACATCTACATATACATATAGTACGAAGTAGTTGTTATAGTTTTATGTACACATATTTTCCATTTTCGGGTGACCCATTTTCAGATGAACATAAAAGTAATTAAATTTTTCATGTATTATACGAGTATACATAATGTACTTATGTATGTATATGTTTAGCGCAAATATGTTACGTACGTTTTCCATCAATAATCTATAATTGTACTCGGTCGTATATTGACGTTGCGACACCGTGCGTTCGTTTATAATTAATAATTACTTTTAGTAATGTGTAATTGCAGCACCGTCCTTGAATTCTTAAACTTATAATAATTCCGTTGAAAGTTGTGATTCGAATGTGTAAGCGTCACGCGTACGGCAGAATTTTTTTAGCATTACATCGTTACATTTTTAATAAATGTCATGTAACGCAATGTGCTGAGTCATATATCACAATATATTCCGAAACGTCTATATTTAGGGTAAATTTCGAATTCCAAACACCGCGAGGTAAATTCATTTAATTTGAAATCCATATTACACCAAATAAAAATACGTAAAGTGAAAAAAAAAACAAATTAAATTTTAAAATAATTTTCCAAATTATTCCTTCCCCCTCCTTACGCCACGGTATTTACCATATACACATTTTTTGTAACAATTTTCACTAGCGGCGCATGTTTTCTATAAATAACAAACGCGCGCTTTGTGTATCGTAAACTAATAATGGTTATTAGCGTTCTTGAATCTACCTAAAATATTGAGATGCATATATGGGAAATGCAATCAACATTAATTTTTTACGTTGCTGTACGCTATTCATAAATTGTATAAATCTTTAAGAAATTATGGTTGAATGATAAATAAACACGCGCGTTTCCTATTCATAAAAATTCCATATAAGTTTAATATAAATTATGTGTATACAAAGACCTATACCTTGTGGTGTTAGTATAGTTTTGCTTCTTGACGAGATGATAAATAGAAAACGTTAAATAAATTAAAACCAAACAATAGGGCATACACAGATCAAAGAGGCAAATCGTGGTCTTATAAATCGATTACTTTTAGATAAATAGGCGGTTAGTCATCATTTCTTACGGTAGACTGCTTTTCTCATTTTATTTGAATTAGTCAGCCAAAAAAACCGGATATTAAAATACGATGACGGTTTGACATATAATTAAGTAAGACACATATCGTTAGATAAGATCTACATACATTCGATTACAATAAATGCACTTAGCATAAATCTTTTCCCATAACCATCAACTTCAGATTAAATAATTATTTGCTTTACGTTTCTTTCTAGATATAAATCAATAGAGATTTTAATTTATTACCAGAATTTTATGGTCATGGACAGGGAATTAACAAATTAAGTCTTGCGTTAAGCTCAGTGGGAAAAGGGGGACTGATGCGTAAAAAATTCACTCACTGTAATTAACTTCTATGTTAGATGCTATACCTGTATCGCTATAGCGGTAACGAAGGGAAATATCATGGGTCACGGCCCTGCAGAATTGACAACTGTTTGTATAGTAGTGCGTATGTTCCCTCCGAATATAGTGCAATCCATATCTTGCTCCCTTTCGCTTAACGTACTTTGGCTATTTCAATTAATTACGCATAAGTTGTAAACTTCAGACAGTCCTTAAGATTTGCATGCTATTATCATAGAATAAGTAGGTAAGAATGATAATTTTCTTGTATTAAAATGGCATTAGTCACATAATTGGGTACTGGTTATATACCTGCTATCGCAGTACGAGACAACGATATACATATTTTGGATTATTTGCCTTTCCTTGTTACCTACTTATTCTATGATATTATCTCAAGTGTTTAAGTTGTAAGAGATAAACAACCTACATGTAACTCAATGACTCCTGTCTCTTACGACAAGTTCATTTTGATTGTACCAATAAGTGCTTGGTTTGGAATCCCATTGCACTTTTTGATGACGTTTATGCTGTCCAACTGAATTCGAAAAAAGACAAAAATAGGCACAAATCAACCAGACTATTGGACGGTTGGAGTTATTATGCGCTTGTATAATGAGAACAATGTATTTGTTGGATAGAGACAGAACCCATAAACCATAACAAATAACCTAATCAGTCGGAACCACTAAGATGCCATTGCACAATTTATTTTAAATATTTGTTCTATAAATGAGCTTCCAATCTGAACCATAACAATGTCAACAATGACAATGTATGCAGGGTGCACAATCTAACATTTTAGCTGAAACCAATAAAAGGCCAGCCAACACCATAAGATAGTGGGGGCTATTAAGACGGTTGCACCTAGATGCGTTCTTACACACCAACTATTATTCTCAAATCACTTATTGATTGTAGAGGAGCTGAAGTTACCATTTGTTCTGAGTTTTATTTCGATGATTGTTTCAGAACTCCAACTCTTTCGTATTTCTCAACCTTACAGTTCGATTCATGAACCTTAATGTTCTTGTGATGTGAAAAGTTTTCTCTTCGGCTTCAAAGTTGGATCTGCTATCTACCTGCTATTCACCTTGATTTATTTGTACCACTTAAATCATTTTGTTCGGACATTTTGTTAACTTTTTACCCACTCGCCTGCTCGACTGGCAATTTGTAAAATTGGCACAGTGGTTAAAGCTTTTGCGGAAAAATCGGGGCCAAAAACGTCAATATGATTGCGTTCCCACTGCGTTCCCATATTTGTCGATTTCTGGAAACCAAGAATAACGCATAACCATTTCCAGAAAATATCCTTGGAATGCATCTTACAAACCATTCTCATAGTAGAGTAATATATTTTAACCAAAATAGGTAGGTACGTGCTTACGTAAACAGTTTCTAATAAATTGTGAAACTTTGGCATGCCCAGATCAGTTACTTCGTTGTCTTCTTTGCAGTAATGAGGAAGCTTTGTCTAACTTCGTCTTACATGATAAATACTTCGTTGCAGCTTTACGTCTACGTTATCGTAGAATATTGCGATAGCGGATTTAAATATTGATAGCCCATCTCACTAAACGGATTACAGTCATCACTGGTTACTTGTTATTTGATCCAAAAGGACGAACGGGTTTATGGTCCAGTAATATGAAGTTAAAATCCATATATAGGGACTTAGATTCATATCGGAACCAATAATAGACTAAGGCCGTACTCATACTTCTATTACTTTGTTCATTCATTCATTCATTCAAACAATTTTTTCGGCCAATCATATTGCTCCAAAATGACGATTTTTTTCGCAGGAGTGGTTAGCCGAAAAATTTATTGAATGAATGAATAAATGAAGTAATAAACGTATGAATTCGGTCTAAAAGGGAAATACAAAATTTATAAAAATACAAAAATTAAAATAAATTATAATCGTAATTTTAAAAAAATTATGTTTGCTATAAATGCCGTTGCTGTGCTTTCGCCCATGGAAAAATTAATTTAAATTAAAAAATTTAACGAAGCTTCGTTAAATATGAATTGTCATTTAATAAAAATTATTGGAGCGAAATTTTGCGTCCAAACTTTAAAAAAATTAAAATTTGTGTCGTGCTATCTAATAAAAAAAAACAACAAACAATAAATAGCTGACGGCATATTCGTTACGACTACTTAGTATGGCTGGAATGTCATTAAAAATTAGTGCCGTCAACATTTGTAATTTTTTTTTATTATGTAATTTTTTTATGGTTGGCCCTTAAGCATCATTTTTAAATTGTCCATATGCTTTATGTGCCTCAGACGCAAATTCTTGGATCCAAAAGCAATTAGTTGCTCAGTTCCTCTGACCTCGTACTAGGAATTTTTCATTTTTTGCAATACTTTATTTAACGTATTCGAGGCATTAAGGCTGTCCATACCGTACACACCTAAATACTTATGCCTTTTGCATGATAGTGCCGGACACGAGCCAGGCGATGGTTAAAAAACAACAAATAAATAGAAACAAATAGCTGTCAATTTTCTTGTGTGAAAAACGTTTAGTATGCCATCTGTAGGTTTTTATTGTAAATTGCATGTTAACGGACATATGTCCATGCAGTTTTTATATGGAAAAGTGGTTACTTTGCTGTTATAAATTTAGTTCTTTTGCGAAACGGCTATTTATTGTAAACTTAGACGCTAGGTCACGAAAAACCTCAATTACTTATAAGGGCTGGGATACAAATACAACTTTGTTGCCTGATATACAATAATTTTTTTTTAGGAGACATTCCTTTCTTTACATTACATACATTCACCACAGGATCATCAACAAACAGTCAAACATATGAATGGCCTTCTGATTTTATTTTAGCTAGTGGACATTTTGTCGAGTCGATATTAGATAAGTTTGGCCGCAACTATATGATTCCTGGAAATTATTAATTTAAATCCGATAACTTCACACACTTACTTTTTGCTTCGAAAGGATTTAAAATTTTTGATGATGCGAGATTTTCAAAAATTACAGCGGGCGTACCTCTATCCTAGTATTCAGTCGGGCAAAAATGATAAAAAATATCATGATATTTTTTATCAGCTTTTGACATAAACTCATTTATCACAAAAAAAACCAAGAATATTTTTGATTCTGGCTGTCAAAATTTGTGTAATTTCATTTTTAATGTTTTTGCGGTATGATTTTACATGGACAGGAAACATTTTGTTCAACTTTAACGTTATATTTTCCTATTAGAGAAAAATACATTAAATGCAATGTAGTCCAAATCAGTGTCTGAGATAAAATCAACAAAAATATTGTTTCTGTATGATTTGTGTGTTTATTTAATAAAATTATATTTAATTTGGTATTAGTTTCAGGCTGCCGCATGAAAATTGTCTCGAGCTAGACAAAGTTAAAAATGTGTGATATATAATGCAAATGGTTGTTACAAATGCGTTGTACCCCGTTTTTAGATCACACATTTTTAAATTTGTTGGCTCGGCTCGAGAGTCGAGACACATTTCATGCGGCCGCAGTTCCTTTCCGTGTTCTTGTTGAATGTCCGTTTCGTTTCCTCTGGATGATTGATTAGATGACGTTATATGGTTATAATTATTCGTGTATTCACGAATTGGGCGAGAAGATGATTGTTAACCCACAGATTTTATGTTACATACAAATTAATATTGATTGCCTTTACACATTCAAATGCCACCAAAAAAGGACTTGCGAAAGTTTTTAACACAATAAATTATCTGCAAATCTCTGTTAACGTGAATTACTATGCACTGCCCGGGTTTGTTTCATTGACTGTAGTAAGTTGTTAAGTAGTACATATTAAACTATTGTAAAGACACTGAGGAATTAGTAAATAGCAAATTTGTTATGACAGCGTCAACAATGTTGTGACGTACAGAATCAATTTATAATTATTTTTTCGATTTGGTTGTTCACTCGGGTTTGACATAGAATTATACGGAGTGAAGTTAGGGTCACAAAAAATATCATGATAATTTTTATCTTTTTGGTCGGACTGAACACGCCATATATGTAATTCAATGGAAGTAAGTTATGTTTGTCATTGGCAGGAAGGGTTTTGAGATTTGACGTCGCTAGAATAATCTTTTAGCTATTTAAATTCCTTTTGTTCGTCTCCATTGTTTGGCAATAACGGACCCCTCCCCCCCCTCTACTATTTTATACGATGTAAATACCTAATTTCGCGTTTTATCTTAAACCCAAAACTTATTAAGAGTATAAGGCTTGAATTAGAAAAGACCATACATGTTTTGTTGAATTATCTGAACAATATCATCTCTAGCCGACCGATTTAACTCGACAGAGCTTTCAATCCTAGTGTTCAATCGTGTGTGCTCAGTTTAGCTATAAAACTGACTCATTCATTAAAAAAAAACAAGATTTTTTTTGGTTCTAGTTGTCAAAATTTCTGTGCGTACATATTTTGTTGAATTTCTTGTTTTGTGATTTAAAACAAAATATGTATGCACAAAACTTTTGACACCTAGAACCAAAAAAATCTTGTTTTTTTTTTTAAATGAATGAGTGCGTTTTATGGCACTAATAATAACGCACATATCACATATGCATTTTGTTTCGGTTTGGTTGTTCATTCTGTTTTGATATAAAACTATACGAAGTGAAGTTAGGGTCATAAAAAATATCATGATAATTTTTATCATTTTGGTCGGACTGAACACGCCGAATGTCTAGAAATACATTACCCTATACCCGGTTATTTAACGTCAGGAAGATTATTTCTTATTAAGCTACCGGTTCCTGAATTTCTAGAACTTACTGGAACTCAGTCATAATTTTTCCATTTCACAGCGTAATCTTGATTGAATAGTCGGAAAGAAGTAAAATCGGTTTGAGTCAGAAATTACGAGAACTTTACACAAAATTCCTATATATAGGTGTCGTATATTAATCATCGATCTCGTCGTCCTAAAGAGAATACGAATCAAAAGAACAGCGCTTGTTAACAATATTAAAAAACTGGTGTCGGGTTGCTGAACTGTGTAAAATCATATACAGAAAAATAAACCTCAGCTTATAGAAATTTATAAGCTCAGATAATAGTTCAACAATTCAAATAAATAAACCCCCGATTTTACAATTAGGACTCGGGCTTATAGGAGCGGGAAGCTTAATCTAATAGTTACACTCCTTTACCAGGAAAATGTCCATCGGTAGACCGGGGAATTTACAATTATTATTAGAGACCGGGAATATAGGAACGAACAACAGTATTTTCACTTTGACCATCATCCGTTAATAAATTGTCCAATTTCATTCAGTAGAATTCCAATTCCAGGGCGTCCTTTGAAATTTTTGTTAAAATGGCTAAGTTCAAAACTCTCTTCAAAAATTCATATTACAATCCTAATCTTGCCTTCCACATTAAATATAATTAGAAATGTTTATGCAATATCAGATTTCCATTCAGCATGGCTAAATTCGAGAAACTCATTCGAAATTCGCGTTTTATAGGATCAAAATACAACCATATAAGTATAGACCAAGTTTGACCCCAATTTGTTGTGAAATCCAAAAGCTCGTCACTGAAAGGTGTGATTTAGAAACCGGTAATTATTTTCAACGCCGGATTTAAGATAAATAAATTTTTAAAGATGATCATATTTACGCCATAGGCCATTAATTTCACATCGTTGGCTCATCAAGCATTTTTAAATATTAACCACACAAAATTACCATTCACAACGATAAATTTCTATAACATCGTGCCAATACACGCGGTCTTATGTTGTTTACACGCGCCTGGTTTTAACTCATTGCCATGTCGACTTAAATTATTTTTAACTAAATGGATTAAAATAATTTACAGTGGTAGAATGTATTATTTATTTCATTTATTTATTTTAAAAATTTTTTAATTTTTGTAAGCTTTTACTACATTGTGGTACTTCTTTTTTGGTCTACAGACTATTATGCGAATTTCAGAGTAAATTTATACTGTCACCTCCAGTGTGACATACGAGTGCAAAGGGCTAAACCACAACATAAACAATTTCATTGTAGTTTAATTTTGTTTTTGTTGTTTTTTTCTCAAACCACCAAAACACTTTTATGTGGTTTTTAAAATAACGTAACCAATTTGATCTTGTGGTTGCTCGTCGAATAAAAAATAATGGGGGTTTTACGATATATTTAGGATTTTTACGATATGCCGATAACCTAATTGAAATTAACTCTGTAATGAACACCACCCTCTTTATTAAATTCGTAATCGATAATTCCGAGTATTTAGATAACTATTTACCAATTAATCAGTTCCATTGCAGCAAATTCACCGAATTTATTTATCCGTTGCATACTTTAGTTTAATCTAATTATACGTTCTGGCCTAACTCATTTTTCATACAGGCTTAGATGTTGTTTATTAAAATTGGGGGAATTAAAATTAAAACGCGAGTCTTACAACGCGATTTAATTAATTTAAATTTGATCCAATTAAAGTGTCATCCAAATCAATTTAGTCAAAATTTATGGCAGATGTCAACGATATGATCAAACTGTGGTTAAATGATGATAAATTAGTTTTTAAAAGCAAAACTCAGATTTTAAAATAATGTTGTGAGTGACACATCGGGTTTATGTATCTTATACTATTTTTATAACAAATAGATTTAAATTTCCAGATAATAGACGATCCGTTTCAAATGATTTTGGTAATTACGAGTATGCGCATCGGATAAAGGATTGAAAATTTCCTAGTCTTTACATGAACATCATACGGGTTATTCTAAGATACAAAATTTCTAATTTTGGAACTATACGGAAACTATTTATTAAACGATCGCTAAAAAGCTCCTAGTTCTAAATAGCGAAATGTCATCTTATCTTCCTTCCAAATTTATAACAACGGTTTTGTATGGTTTTCCGAAGGATGTGAAATTCTGAATAAATCGCGGGAAATAACTTGGCAGACCAGAAACCTACTTCCGAAAACCCTAGTTGGCTGAACGAATTGCGAATGAATAATGAAAGACACGATGGTTGCAATAGAAGTGCGATAGAAGTTTTTTTTAAAACCAGATTTTGTATTAAACCGAATTTTTGGAATTCCGAATCATGCCCATTGATTAACTGATCCGTTTAAACTGACAGTGTCCATCAGGATTTATTATAGTAGTTAACTGTCTCGTTTACTTATAGAAACCAGAATCTGATATTATTTACTTACAGATTCAAAGTAGCAAAATCACGATGATTTCGCCACTATAATTTTGTACTAGTTATTGGAAATCGCTCACATTGTCTTCAGTATAGTACCTACATTTTCAGAAATACAAGTTGGCTGAAAAGTATTGCAAGCAAAACTGAAAGAATGTGTAGTTTTTAATGAAATTGGTTTTTTTATTCAATATAATCTCCCTCAACTTTAATACATGTATTCCAATGATCCTCCAGTAATTTTATACCATATCTGTAATGATTTTCCGGAAGCTCTGCAAAATACTGTTCCACGGCCACGGCTGCAATAGCTTCTTCATTTAACGAAAAACGCTCTCCACGAAGAAATTATTTCAGGTTTCTGACGAGATAGTATTCGCCGCGAGCCAAATCTGGTGAATACGGTGGGTGTTCAAGCAATTCGCATTTTAATTCGTTCAATTTAGCCATCGTCAAAAGGCGCGTGTGAACGTGCATTGTCGTGATGAATTATTTTTTTTTCTGTAAAGCGTTTCACGAATCTTTTTATCCGACTGATCCAAAAGCTTGCAATAATATTCAGAATTAACTGTTTTACCTTTTTTCAGATAACCAATCAACAAAATTTCATTTGCATCCCAAAAAACTAATGCCATGACCTTTTTTGCCGATCGTTCTGATTTCACCTGTTTTGGAGCTGAACGACCAGCTTCAGTCGACTGTAAATGATCTTGTTTCAGTATAGGACCATGGTGGTGGATGAAAATCTCATCCATAGTTATAAATCTACGCCCAAAATCGGTTTTATTCTGCTTTAAACGCTTTAAGTTTTTGTTGAATTGATAACGAATGCGGCATCAGTTTTCCAAGTTTTTTTCCATTCGTAATTCTTCATTTAAAATATGGAGTACTCGCTCGTCCGAGATGCCTATGATAGCAGCATTTTTGTTGCACTTTTTGAACGCCCACTATTTGGATCATCTTTTACGCTTGAACGACCACGTTTATCTCTAAAACCCATCGTGCAACAGTTTGAAATGAAGGAACAGATTCCTTAAGCACTTTTTCCATTTTTGTATGAATTTTTGTTGGTGATAAACCTTCCAAAACAAAAAATTTTATCATTGTACGATATTCGGTTTTTTCCATTGTAAACGAATACACTGACACGTCAACTTCTAATGGCTTGTAAACAAAGAATGAATTGCCAGATCGAAATAAAAATTTTCATGTGTTCAAATAAAAGATGAAATATTAAAATGGTGTATAAATTTTGATTCCTCTACTAGTTAATAGGTGTCGCTTTCAATACTTTTCAACCAACCTGTAATATTGTAGAAATCCAAGCGATCACAAGCAGTCCGATAAAAACAATACCATAGTTCCATAGCTTTAAAACCTCAAAATTGGTGAGCAAAACTAGGCCAAAACTGACGTAAATCACATCTGTAAATTCGCATTTAGTTGATATAATCAAGTTTGCCTTATGTGTGATATACGTAGGGCTTGCAAAATAATCGTATGGGGCTGACGTAGAAGTGCTAATGGTTCAAGCATCACTCTTCCACACATTTGCTGGATATGAACTAATTTTACTGGAATCCTTTAAGAGTGTCTTAGACAAATTGGTAATCCATCTTATGGTTTGAGCTGGACTCTCACAAACGTTTATGGGACGTACATTAAATTTTTAGCGTAGAATTCTTACAAACATTCTTAAGTAATCTTATGGGCCCGAAGAGACTATGGAGTAATGGTTCGACCTTGAATCTCCCAAACATTTATTAAGCATAAAACAGGTGACATTGTTCGAAGACTTGGGTCGAATTTCAGAAGACGAATGGTGATTTTAATTTTGGTGATAGTAAAATGTAATCACAAATTTTTGTCATCATTCCATAACTTAATCACTGGAATTTTTTCTAAAAAGTATTCAAACTATTTTAAGAATATTTTGTTTACATAGTTGGTTTTACAAAGTTATAAAACGTCATTTTCGAAAAAGTGTAAGGTGATTATGACCATTAGATGGTGTTCAGAGCGGACGAATCTCAACGGCGACTACACCAGAGAACGTCAACGAGGTATGCAGCACAATCCGGCTAAAATGAAAACAATCGATACGAGAACCGACTCATTGTAAAAATTTCTCAACGCGATGAAGGCGAAACATCTTACTTGAAGAAAGTTCATTTCCCAGACCAGAAGATGTTTATCGTCCATATTTTCCGGAATCGTTCAAATTTCCACAAACTGTAGCGAAATTTTTAGGAAAGGAGTACAACTACGAAAATTGTATCTTAAATAAATTTTTCAACATTCTTTGTGGTTTGCCGAGTATCTGGGTGCTAGAAAAATTCTTCCGATAGGTTTGAAGTTCTCGAAAGTGATTGTAAAAATACCGTGAGACACTAGAAAAAATTTGTTGTGGTTATTTAGATTAATTTTATTGTTCTTGATTAAATAAAGTAATGGTGTAATCGTTTTTTTTAAAGTTTAGTTAAATAATACAGAGTGTTCCATTTAAAACGAAACACCCTGAATAACTTTCCAATTTTTTAATTTGGCGGAAAAATCCCAGACACGACCTCAACTCAATTTTGGAGAGTTACAATATTTAACATTAAAATCTAAGCGTATATATGTGCTTTCTGCAGCTCGAGATGGGGTTAGTCCAATCCCATCCAAGTTGGGGTTAGTCTTTACTTTAATATTCGCATGTTTTGGAAGTCAGGTTATAAGGAAGCTATCAGATATGTGTTTATCAAGAACATCTGCTTGCATCAGCTAAAAATTAATTCATTGAATTCGAGTTTGACAAAATAGTTCACCATTTTTCCATATGCCATTGTAGAATGTATAAAAGAAACCATACAACTAAAATCAAATTTCATTCAAATCAGCGCATATATAAAATGATGCTAATTATAAAAAACCATTTAACGTAATCGGAGACATCCCATATTCTCACACCTTTACCCTTTTTCGATATTATATTAGACCCAAACAAACATGAGACCAAGAATTTTTATTGCTGACACGACAAATAGTTATTTGTAAAAAACTATACAAAGTGATTTTGCAATAAATTAGTTCGTAATTCTGATATATGTGGAGTGGTATTTGGTCTCGTAAAAAACTTGAGAAATTCAAATCAGCGAAATGCTAATTTCCTTATATACCAATATTCTATATATAAAAAACTAATTAAATTCTTTTTCTTATCTATTTACAGGAAGGAAGTCATCATCTCCCGATAATGGTGTGCCTGATATGACGTGCATATCAGAAATCGATGAAATTGGAATAAATCGTAATCTAAAAGTTCGCTACCAGCGTGATCAAATATATGTATCCTTTTTCATAAAAGCAACAACATCTAAACAAATAAATAATTTGGACACTCAACATTATATTGTGTACATAAAACATAAATTCCATAATATATCATTGTCACATAAAAATATATTTTTAGATGTGTCGTTATTTCATAGAAGACGTAAACATATAGGTAAACAACAATTTAATTTTGCTTCAATAGAGCTTATCTGATATATACTTAAGTCTTAAGTCATATACCTTAAGTATTTTCTCTTATCTAAATACAATTGATATCGTAAAGAGTATTGTGGTAAGAGGTGTAATAACCATGAAATCATCAACTAAAAAAACAAATAACGAATGCCAAGTATACCACACGAGTATATCACATCAATTAAAATTTATATCAAGTTCACAGACGATTTGAAAATTGAGATGGTTGAATTTACAATTTTGTATCCGCTTAAATTAAAACGAGCAAGGTTTTATTAAAACAACAACAATATGTAATTAACGATATGCATTATTTGTAATCGTAATCGTATTTTTGTAAACAAGTATGCTATGTATGTACGTACATAAAGAGAGGATGTGGTGAATTTACTAAATTGCAAAATTGTAATTTTAGAGTACGATAATTTTTTGTGCATAACATATTTTGTTGGTCTTATAAAGGTTTAATGTACGATGTGTCTTACCATCAAAATCACCTTTAACGAGGATAAGCAAATGACCGTAATGATCGAGTATTTGGCCAATAGTTCAAAATTCTTATGATGTCACGAATTTTATGGTTATATGCTATAGTTTGGCCCTAGTAACTGTGGTATTTGTTCTGTTTCTTGTCAATCGAACACTGGCAAGATTTTAAGGCGTATAAAATTCAGTTGATCCCAAAACTTAAACCAAATGAACATTTATTGGTCATGCAAAAATCATCTTGAGTGATAAATCTCACAAAAATTAACAGTTTGGTGTGGTTTATAGTTTGGAGGTGTAATTGGATCTTACTTTTTTTAAATCAAAATAGCATTGTAGTTACTGGGAATGGGAAACGCTACAGACATATTACTGATATTTGTGGCATGAATTAGATGATTCCGACTTGAACGATATGTGGTTTCAACAAAATAATGCAACATTCCATACATCTCCAGAAATTCCGATGTGAGCTGGTCATGCGATATAACTCAATTGGAGTTATTTCTTTGGTTAAAGCATTGGTTTAGGTGAAATAAGTACAGATGTATGTGAAAGAATGGCCAACAATTAGAGTTCCAGAATCGAATTTTTTTAAAAAAAATCCAGAATTAGAGAAATCGAGAGATGTATAAAAATATATGGCTCTTATTTGACTTAGACGAAGGTAAGATAAGTAATGTTATTATACTAAGAACCTAAACTTTGACCTAACACTTTTCAGATTTGTTCGGCAACAAAACTTGTAATCGACAAGAAATAATGCCATATGTTCCGAAACGGACCACAAAGTTTAAGTATCAAGTTCCTGTCTAAAGAAAAATTAAATCTCGTATCAATTTTTAAACAAATCTAAAGCAATCTACAACTTACAAATTGCTTGATAATCGTTTAATTTTTCTCGAGAAGAAAATCGTAGGCTCAAATCAACAGAATAAGGCACCCACAAAGACCCTAGAATAAAGTAAATGAGTGCATGGAATTGCTGCTAAATTCTGTAAAATGATGAATTATTATACTTTTTGAAAATGACCCTACCTAACACATCCTAATGCATTATACTTTTATTTTACATATTAAGAGCGCTAGAGATGCTTCAGTTTCAGGATCGGATGCAAAATTGGATGTAGTCAAGTTGGTCGAAAAAAAAAGTTGGATGGCTTTACACTGGGGAATTCAACTCCTGTTTTTTTTACAGCGGACAGAAGTTTGTGGTTTGTAATACTGTACTGTAACTATATTTTATTCTTTAACGCGGCCACTACATCTGACAGAATTTATACCATGAAATTACAACAATAAAATGTGTGTTGAATTGAAAAATTATTGTGAACTGCCCATAGTTGGTGAGAAGAAAACTTAGCTTGTCGCTTATATTTCTGTAGCCACAAGGCAAAACTAGTAACTCAATTTTCCACTTTTTAAAGTAGAGTGATTTTTGTTTTAAAAAAACCCCGTTTACATATAAGGGTTGTATTTTCTGAAACTGAATGAACTTCATTATTAGCTAGTAATTAGAGAATAGTCAGATTTAAGATGTCCTTTTTACCTAACCAAGGCGTTTTCTAACAACTGCTCACTTTCGGTTACTGATTTATCACGTTTTGCTTTGTAGCTACAGATTTGTGTATGAAAATGCCGTGCTAAAATTTAATTTACAAAATAATCAATTAGCCGGTTTACACACTGGATTTTCAAACAACAATTAAGCGGCGTTTAATTATCTCTCCACGCAAAACTCAAGTGCGGCATTTGCCTATGTATTTGTAAATGTATTATTTTTATTTTATATTGGGTGCTTCAGCGAAACGTATAGAAACACAAAAACTAAAATTTAAAAAATCTGTAGTAGGTAGGTATTGAAACCCACTTATGTACCAACATGGATGAATAAATATATAAGAAGTCTCATGTTGTGTAAATTTTATAAACCAATTTCTCTTGCGAGGTTAATCTAAATATATTATAAACATATCGCCAGAAATATTTTACAGTTTCTAGTTCTGGCGAGACTAATAAAGATTTCCAATAGGAAAAAATGTACTCTACATGAGATGCATTTCTACTACAAATTGACTCACTTATGGCAGACACTCGTTTAATGCACTTTTTTTGATAGTATGCAAATAGTACTAATCACTTAAATACAAAAAAAAAAAACTGGCCCTAACTGTTGGTGAAGAGATAACAGACGAATAAAAAAGCAGGCTGCATTTCCAACGTTCTTTATAGGAACAAGCTCTGCTTATAGTAAAAGACTGCGTTCTCATATAGCAGCAAGGGGTTTGAAGACATTGCTCCCGTAACAGTTAAACGATAGCAAAGATTTTGAAACTTGCTCTCCGTGCGAATTTTTCAAGATAGCTTGGTGTCCATAATAACACCCTGGTACTTAATATAGTCTGATCTAATTAATCGCACAAACAGAGGAGATACAAAAATTCGTTAATATCTACGCCAGGGATCGATAACCGAAAAAATTATGTTACGTTATTTCGATTTTTTTTTTAAAAGATTTAATACGTTATAACGTTATAATAACGTTATAACGTATTAAGCTGCGACATAATTTTTTTTTCCTTCCATCCGAAATGAAAAAATAGAAATGAAAATAAAAAAACTTAAGGACATTTTTGAGATGTGGATTTTTGTTTAAATTTTATTTTCGAGAGAACAGAATAAAAATAAATAAATTAAAAAATAAAAACTAAATTTGGCGTTTCAATAAAAAATAAGGGTTTGAATTAACAATAAAAACCTATTGCGACTTAGTTTGAAACCAAGCTAAAATCGGTTGTAGTGACTCACTCATAATTACGATGACATATACATGCGCAATATTATTATGTAGTAAGTCAGAGCAGTCGCTCTATATATGAAATGAATGACGTGACAAGTTTAAATAAAAAAATCAACGAGAAACCAAAAATAACCGTTATTTTATTTCGTTATTTAGATTTTATTAAGTTATCGGGTATGGTATCGTTATAACGGAACGAAATTAATTTTGTTATGTTATTGTCTAAAATGTCATAATTTTAGCGTTATCGTTACGTTATTTCGTTACGTTATAATAACGTTATCAATCCCTGATCTACGCCTTCTATAGACAACAATTCCGTCTTCGAGGGAGTGAAATAGAGACTCGCTTACTAAATATCATGTCTCAGGGTAATTCTTAGCGGAGATAAAACACTACTCTAAAGAGATCCTCCCGCACCTGCAATAGAACGAGATTTAAGCATTGAATCTAACCGTTTGACTAGGTAGAGGCTTTCGTAACAATATCAAATGATGTATTATTTGAATTTCCTGCATAACATCAAGGAAGGTGCTTACAAGAAACTCCTTATTATCGAGAACTCGCCCAACGCCAGTAACTGTTAATGTAAGGCAGTTTCAAAAAGTTTTCCACCTCTGCAAACATGTTGTAAGTTATAAAACTATCAACAATTTTCTCTATGGTCTAGGAAAGTTGAGGATAAACTAATATTACGAAAAGCCTTGAGATCAAGGCATGTATAATCTAGCGGTTAGAATACTGGAACAGAATATTCTAATCGTATATATCGCAAATGTAACATCTCGTAAACTCAAAAGAACAAGGGGCACAACTCTAAATTCCCACTTGGTAAAACACGGGATAATAGTAATAAAATACGGGAATTCATTTGTTATTTCTTTAAGCATTGAATTCCATTTCCAAATCCAATTCCTTGGCAAATGAAATACGCTAGTTTTAGCAAAATAAAACCATCTTATAGTTATGGTGTTCACCGCAAGGCGGTCATTTTTTTTATTTTTATTTTTTATATTTTTTTTTAATGTATTTATATTTAAAACTACATAATAATCAATTATTACACGATCAGAATTTGACATATAAATGTTTTATTACCAACAAAGAAAAATTAAAATGCATCGAAAAACTAAAGCCAAGAGCTGTTACTTTGAGATATTAAAGAAAAACCCGCTTAATTTTACAAAAGCAAAACACCTAATATGTTTAGAAAAATGAACAAATAAAAAGACAATGGGAACAATATGTCGAGTATTCCAAAACAAAAATACGAAGAATACAAGCAAGACAAAACGAACAAATTTGTTTTAAACCCTGGGGCCCAATTTTGGTCGAAAAAGCGGAATAAAATTTATGAGTTTTACCTTTGTTTCACATACGTACTAGACGTAAATATTGAATTTTGTTGCTGTTTGAATCAAACAATTATATGATTTAACGTTTTTATTAGGTCTAGTAGGTAAGTGAAACAACTGTAACTCTCATGATTTGTATTCCCATTTTTTGACCAAAATTCGGCCCCTGAGTTATACTATAAACGTGACTGCGACGTTTCTAAATGTCATAAACGTTGTTCTCCATAGCCTACTGAAGACTCGTTAATCTCATCTAATATAATTGCTGTAGTTTGAAATCATATATTTTTGCTTTTGAGTCACGTTGGTCGCGTCGAGTATATCTCAAGGGTTGAAAAACTAGTTTTACGTTCAAAGTCAAACAGCTAGACTCCATCAGCCGCTCAAATAAGACGATGCTTTTCAGTACCGCCGCACCTTAACATATGGCGGTTAATTAATATAAATTGTTATAATTCTTTTCTAGTGTTCAGTCGGCCAAAAATGCCAGAAAATATCACGAAATATTTTATCAGATTTCGTCATAAAACGCACTCATTTATCACAAAAAAAAATCAAGACTATTTTTGATTCTGGCTGTCAAAATTTGTATACATTTTATTTGATGGATTTGTGCTATGATTTTATGGACAGTTTTCTACAACCAGACCTATCTAATTTTTACTAATTAACTTAAATTGTCTATTTCACCTAAGATAAAACACCAGTAAGAAAAAATTTGGTATTTTATTTATTTAATTTTTGTATGAACTCCACCATTTTGTATTACATCGAAAACTTGATTTGGCATTGAATCTACTAACTTTTCAGTGTAACGAATTGCACTTTTACAGTGATTAACATTATCAAATTGCCGATCATTTGCATAGACTTTGCCAGCCGGGGTACTCCACAGGATCTCGATAGGATTGCAGTCAGGACTGCAAGCTGGCTATTCAAGAAGAGGGTTTTCTCGTGAAACCCACTGTTTGGATTCATTTGACATATGGATAGACGCATTATCCTGTTGGAATATGCAATTTTCGTGATCAATACCATCAAGGTATAACTAAGAAAAACATCTTCCAAAAGATCCATGTGAGTAGTTATGAAGAAGAGGCTCCCCATATCATTACGCTCTCTCCACCAAAGTTGCGTTTCGACCTGATGACGCCATGTTCTTTCCAATTATGTCAGCAGCAACTGTAGCAGTCAGGACCATCGAGGTTAAATTTTTTATCATCAGAAAAAATCACCTTCTGTCAATCTGTTGTCCACGACATGTATTTACAGCCGATTTCGAGTAGCCTCATGTCGAATTTGACCAGTTTGATGTGATGAGATCTTGGATCTTCCTTTTGTTGCGACTTTTACACCATAATTTGGGCCCTTTTTTAAAAAATTGCGGATGACGCTTTCAGATCGCACAATTTTTGTAGCGGTTTGCCGGTTAGAATATCTTTCCTCCTTATATATTTTTATCGATAACTGCTCCGCCTTGATTAAACGATTTCCTTTAGGCATTGCTAAAAAACAGTCTTTAAAATGATTTTTTTAACAACACCTTTGAATATGTATGAAAAAATTAGAAATAAATTAAAACTTAAATAAAATATCACTTTTCACACAAGATTTTTTGTTTTATTTTGTACATTTCGCCGTACTGTTATTTTGTTTTTAGTGCAGGCAAGTTCCCGTTAGGTTAAAGTGGAAAAAATTAGTGCGTTTATACGAATGTCTATCACTGTATTAAATTATTGAAACGGAGTGAAGTCTGAGTCACAAAAACTATCATGATAATTTTTATCATTTTGGTCAGACTGACTGGACTATAGACAGACTACTGGGGTGACATATTGTATGTTCGAATCGATTATAAATTCGAAAAAAGTAGAACGGCGGTATGTTGTATCATTTTCGAATCGCGATAATAGCTGTTTTGCTTTGGCAAAGTCCGCTTAGCTTTGAAAAATAAAATGTTAGAGGCCTATTTTGGTTTCAGTACTTTATTTTGCTTGTGAGTTTCCAATAACGTAAAATAATTGTTTATCATAGCTAGTTTTTATGTCAGTAGTAATTGAAATCTGAATCGATATGATATGATATGATACAGGCGTTCAGGTCAACCATAACGGCGATCCTAGGTACGTTACCATAATCCTGAAATCAACAATCAAATAACAAATTATATCTGAATGCGAATAATATTTCAGCATCATGCAGGCGATTAACAGATACGGTTAGTTGGGAAAGGCGAGAAATAAATAGGACGAACCGCAGCAAAGTCATTTTCTAACTACTTAAATATATTTAAAATGTTATTCTCAATTAAATTCACACTCTAGATCTGATACTACTATGATAAACAATTATTTTCCGTTACTGGAAATTCAAATTCACAAGCAAATATTGCCTCTAATGAAAAATTGGCCTCTAATGAAACCAAAAATGATACAACGACTATCACTTTTTTCAATACAACCAAAGGTGATTCGATTCGAAGTGATGGTACAATATGCCACCTCTTTGTTTTCAAACTATAGTTTCGAGTTAACCGCAATTTTTTGTTGTAATGTGTCATGGCTTATCATGATTTACAATACGGTTTAAAATTAATCTCGGATTTTGGCTCATTCTGAGGCATTTTAGTGTTAACAGCGCAGAACAAATCAAAAATGAAGAATTCTGATACTACTTGTACACCAAAAACTTCTAATTTTCTTTGTGTTTTCTCTTTGTCATTGCGATATTTAGTGGGCGGAAACAAATTTTATTCGGTTCTGTCACTATAAACGTCATATCTTAATTTGTAAATTTTTATATATTAACATTTTATTTGAAAAAAATATATTCAAATTTAAATGGTGGCCTCTTAGTTCAGCCATTAATGTGACGTACGCAAAATCACGATGTTTTCTTTAATACAAATAAGGTACAAAATTGAATAAAAACGTCCGCTGGTTATAAAATACCATTAAAAATTCTCTTTTCGCTGTGAATTTTAAAAATTAAAGCGAACTTTACTCTCAGAGTCAAGTAAGATTTTTGATCCGTTGGGCCTACTCACCCTAATTACAATAAAGATCAAAATCCTATTTCAAAAACTATGGCTGTTACCAATGAAATGGGATGATGAGTTGTCAAGCGACATAAAATCAGAATGGCTGAAAATAAGAAGTAGTTTTACAAAAATGGCTGCAGTTCAAATTCCTAGATGGCTACATATTGAGAGCGAATATATTTTGCATGGATTCAGCGATTCCAGTGAAGCAGCATGAAGGGAACACTTCAGTATCGAGATTGGTAGTAGCAAAATCTAGAGTTTGCCCCATCAAACAAATAATCTTGCCACGTTTGGAATTGCAGGCAGTACTATTGTTGGCACAGTTAATGACCTGGGTACAAAAAACTTTAACCATTAGAGTGAAGCATGTTATACTATGGGCTGACAGTCAAATAGTCCTAGATTGGTTGTCATCGCATCCAAGCACGGCTGAGATATTCTACACACATAAATTCAAGCGAGCATTATGGCAACACGTTAAATCCAAGCACAATCCAGCTGATTGCGCGTCAAGGGGATTTTTTTGGAAGAGTTAGAAAATCATCGGTTGTGGTGGACTGGTCCAGCTTGGCTAATTAAAAATGAAACATGTAGTTCAAATTTACCTACCAATGTAAGCAATGTTCCACAAGAAGAGGAAAATACAGTTTTAGTGTGTACAAGCCGAAGTAATTCTGCTGCAAACATGTTCAAAAAACCATATTGGCTGAAGATTACAACTCATTGTTAAAAAATCGCATAGTACCAAAACATAGTTCATTACGTTCTCTCCACCCATTTATTCACGAAGATGGGTTAATCAGAGTTGGTGGTCGAACTGATAATTCGATATCTAGTTTTGCGGTAAAGCATCCAGTTATTCTGCCGAGAAAGTCGTAATTTATCTATATGAAGTTCCATGACAGACTAACCGGACAATAAACGGAATGTTCTTAGGTCATTTTGGGAATATAGAGAACTAACTACTCCAAATATGTTCAGCTAATAAAGAATTTAGGCAAATATGTGAAATTTTAGTTACGAACCTTGATTTGGAGTGTTACACAAATTAAATATCGTACTGTATGTATTTTTTAAAATATTAACCATAAACATTCCTTAATAGCTTCTGGTTAAAAAAGCACAAAATCTTCTTGATTTAACATCTCAACCATATAAACATCTTTAATAAAATTTGTTGGGTAAGATAAACGGACATCAAATTTTCAACACTAAATTGCAAAAGGATAGGTATCATTAAAAATCGGTACATTGGTTTCTAACCGTTCATTTATGAAGCAATCCTTGTTTTATGACGTTTTAACACAACTTTTGTTATCTTAAAGCAGCCATTAAAATTCGGTTTAAAACCTGACGTCATTTCAAGTTTATATGTGCGTTTGCCTTACGAACACATACCGAGTTTTTATGGGGGTTTGAGATCATTATCCCTATTATGAATTGTAAATTTAATATAAAATAAAAAGTATAATGCTGGAGGTTGTTATTTGAGAGCTAATAAACGAATACCTCAAACATCGTTTTGAGCGGTTAATTTATTCACGAATATCTTTCTTATGCATAAAAGCGCGACCGACGTACGTGAAATGAAAATTTAATCTACAGAACAAAGCAGCTGAAAAGGAAAACGACAATTTTCTTTAAATCAATATTCATTATATCGCTTTAGTTAGAATACTTGTGTATAATATTGGCGTAAACCAGCAACGTATGCATGCATGCCTACATACAAACCCAAGCTACTTTATAGTTCAATGTGACAAAATGCTTTCTTGGGACTTTTTAAATTTTTAAAATCTTATTATAGGTCTTATGAAAATTTCACATACACTCACACAATCATACAAAATATATACCTATACATACAATTTTCCTTAATTAATTTTTAAATTTATATAGACATATACAGGTTCAATATTAGTTGCTGTGAATCCTTATAAGGAAATCGATGTCTACACTACGGTAAGTAGCAACAATAAAAAATCACTAAATACTATTTTGATTTATTTAAACAAAAACATTCATTATACGTCAATGCTTTTTGGTCGAACTAATTAATTATCCCAATTATAATTTATCGGGTACAAGGCGTAATTGATTCGAATGTCGTACAGGTAATATTTCGGGTGATTAACATGCGCCAATTTGGATTAACGTTAAATTAATCGGAAAACTTTATTGATTGCTGTTTTTAGGTTAAATTAATTTATTTTTATCAATATTTGGCTTGAAATTGAATTATGCTTATCAGTGTACGGAAATAAATTAATTTTTTTAGTGCGGTGTTTACATTTGTCTGCGAAGCGTGTTGATATATACGAATATGAATGACGAGCATAATTTGTTAGAATTGGGTAATTACTTCTGGTTTGAGATAAAAACATGATGTGCCTGTCTGTGATTTAGAAGTATGCCCTTTCGTCAGTTGCTAATGAATGGCATTAAAATTTCAAAATTGCAAGCAAATGAAAACGACGGAATTGCGAAAGAGACAAGTCGAATGAAATGGCAAATGAATCAGACAAACATAAGCAAACTCCCAGATCCAGGTATAATATTTGATGCCCTATAATGACCGTATTGCGACTAGCATCGCTCAGATGGCTTATATTTTTTGAAAGAGTTGATTTCTTCTATTTACTTTTAACTTCGTAACAAGATTTCATTAACACTCTGTAAACCTAGAAAGCAATACATATTACTATGATTCTATTTGGCGAAAGTAATTTTGTTGGGCGCCCGTGAAATATGAATAAATCTGCTTAGTTGAAACTATTTAGAATTAAATACGTAAACCATAAAAAATTACATTTACTTACGATCGTACAATTAAAAGATTCGTCATTGTAAATTAATTAAAAGATTTTGAGGCAAGTGAAAGTGAAATGTATAAGCTTTAGTTTGCCAACGTGCAAGTAGATTAAAATGATATTTCTGTTAAACAACTTCCCACTCGCACGCATTCCAATTTCTATATGAACCTGTAGTTGAACTTGCAAAGTGAAATTTAGCATATTTTTGCAATATTATGCTAAAAACTTTTTTATCTACCTCATCTAAGGTAATATGTATTCACAGTCGCCCCAAGATAAACGCATAACCTACCGCAACATAACCAAAGCGATATTACTAAAATTCGCATATTTATGATAAACTATTCGAATTTCTCTAAACCGTAAAATATGTGTTAGTAACTAATTTGAATAAATCAAACACCTTTCCATTTTTGATCAGATCTTCATTAATAATTTGAAATATTATATAGTTTATGTCGGTATATCGATTTAGAATTAAGACGATTATTAATTAGCAGAATGGATGATGAATGTTTCTATTTTGTGTTGTACGATCGGAATCCAACTGGGGGTTTTCGTTTAGCTAGCTAGCACAGAAGGCAACAAATCTCTTCTCTAATTATGCTGTTGTGTAATTTAATTTCTTAATTTTTATGGTGCACTTACGTATACCTACGTAAATGTTAACAATCAAAAAGAAATGAGGAAATTAATTTCAAGCTACATTTAATTAATCAAAATAAAATTAAAATGCACTCTTTAAAATTAGATTAAATTTTTAATTAAACTTACATTTTCATTTTATCGGGTTAGGATAATGTAAAATGATAGTGTGGAATTGGGTTTATAAGGTAATCCGTGTTAAATTAATTTATCGTGTTAAATCATTAAAATAGATAGGTTGCGCCGAATAAAATATGTCATGGTTATCAGTCATGGTTTACGCGGGACGATGTTTAAAAACTAACAAAGATGCTAATCTCAAATCAACGGTATAACTATAACTCATAATTATGTATCAGGTAATTTTTCTAAACTTGTCATAATTTGACATTTAGAAATCATTACACTTTCGATATCTAGAACGTTACTGGGAGCTTTGCTTTTTTAAGCTGAACATTTATTTTGTGATTTTCCATCATTCGAACAAATTCAGAGACTTTGCGCAGCATTTCTTGATGATGTTCCTCTAAAAATTCTTTATGCTCTATGTATTCTAGGGCGTGTTAATATGAAGCCAGATTTTTTTAGGAAAAAGTACACGTTCATCGTATGATAATAATAATGATTAAGAGTATTTTATTCAAAATATTGTCCATTATTAGTTGTACATTTTTCCCATCTTTCTGGCAATGCGTGAATGCCACACCAAAAAACTGTTCTTCTTTTAAGGCAAACCAGTTATCGAGCCATTTTCGTACATTTTCGTAGGAAGTGAAGTGCTCCTCAGCAAGCCCGTGCCCCACCGATGAAAATAAGTGATAATCGGGCGGAGCCGAGGCTGGCGAGTGAGCCGCATGTGAAAGTATTTGCCAATTAAGGGCTTCTAAAGTTTCCATGACCGGTTTTGCTTTGTGTGATGGTGCATTATCATGAAGCAAAATCACTTATTGTTGCCTTTTATCATATTCTGGTAGTTTTTCACGGAAAGCTCGATTCAAATTGATCATTTGTTGTTGGTATCGTTCAATATTAACAGTTTCACGAGGGTTTAGCAGCTCAAAATAGATCACACTCCTCTCTGATCCCACCAAATACAGAGCATTGTCTTCCGTCCTAATCGATTTGGGCTTTCAGTCAATGTCGATGGTTGTTCTGGATCAACCCAAAACATTTTGCGCTTTGGATTCTCAAAATGAGTCCATTTTCCCTTTTTCAGTCACAGTTCGATGGAGAAATGATTTTCTTTTTTATCGGGCCAGCAACATTTCGCAAGTCGTTTTTCTATTTTCCTTGCTGCCTTTCATTCAGTTTATGTGGAACCAAATTTCACAGATTTTTGATCTTTCCCATGGCTTTTAAACGTATGGAGATAGCTTCTCGTGATATAGTTAATGGATCCACGAGTTGTTTTTGCGTTTAAACGTCTTCCTCATCCAACAACGTTGCCTTCCACGTTCTTCGTTTCTCACGTCAAAATAACCATTTTTGAATTTATTAAACCACTCATAGCGTTGTGATTTACAAAAAAAATGCTCACCGTAAGCTTTGATGTGCACGACAAGCATTCGATCTGATTCTGCAGCAGTTTTCTTCAAATGATAACAAAAAATCAATGATGTCCGAAAATCGTAATAATGTAGGCAAAAAACTCGACATTTTGTTAACACGTACAAAACATGCATTGTTGTATGGTTATGAATTGGTTGTTGCTGGTAGATGTCAAAAGAAAACAATGGCGCCGATGTCGTGGTTTATCGAAAGGTGCATTGACAAGTAGCGCCATTTATTGGTGAATTCCGGTTTCATATTTACACACGTGGTATATTTCACGACTTGGATGAAATATTTGTGGTGAAAAATACATCAAAACACAAATTTTTGGAAGTCATGTTTTAATTTTATGAATTTTATGTTTTGAATGTGTATCACGAGGAATGCCGGAACATAGCGAATGTCCTCTCAGAAAATTTGTGGCAAAATCTTAAGACGAATGATAAAAAATGGATCCAATCAACAACAAGTCGACGTATATCGCAGAGGAACACCTTCACTAAGCTGGTGCAATGACGTCGAATAAGTCCTGCGAACAATGATGTCGCAACTGGAGGGATGAATATCGTCCCCATATCTAGTGCATTCTTTCTCTACAAAATTCTATATCAAGCCTGCTCTGTTTATTGATAACTACTGTGATGAAACGAAAGGTTGCACTTTTAAATGCGGTGGGTTCGGAATAAAAGATCGAAAATAAACAAAATCTTAACCTTAACATTGAAACTACATTTAATCATATAGAAATTATTAATATTAATACCACTGAATACTATCGTGACCATTCGTTTGCCTGGCTTCCGCTCGTCGAACGGGGTGGGTTTTGATAGTGCTTAGAAGGAATCTGTTACACCGCGGAAAATAAATGAAAAGATAAATAGAAAAGACTAGTTTGCCATCCCGAAGAAAAATTCGCCTTGCCGTAGTGTTCTAATCCTAAATGTTAGGATTTTACAGTTTTTCGTTCACCACAATAATAGTAAATTGGGCGTAACATTCGTGGGGACGACTCATCCCTTAAGATGGGTCTCACAACGCCGATGTCTTGATGTCTTTAAAATGATATGCTCCCAACCTAGTACCAGTTTCATTTACCACCTTACCTGTCACGTTACCCACCCAGCTATTACCAGATTAATTTTTACTTCTTCATAAATTTTAAACAAACAATCTGTTTATGCTCGCTATACAGTTGATTTCCCCCAAATTCAAATGTCTGGTGCAATAATTCATACAATGAAGCATGCAACATTGCATGCTAACCAAACCCCAGGGAATATGTGGAATATTGAGAGGAATCTTGGATAGAATTACGAAGGGCATGTGTGATGGACAAATTAATATCCCAAATTCCTTGATCTGTCTTAATGTAGGCGCGCAAGGAAACTAACAGGGTTCGGTTAACATGCTCTGAAATGTTCCCTTGTGGCGAATATTTAGCAGAAAATATATGTGTTACGCCTTACTTGTTACAGAAGTTTTGTACGAGTATGGATTCAAATTGTCGGCCATTATCAGTTAGAATACCGGAACCGCAAACATTAAAAAAATCTTGTCCTCCAGAAATCTACACACCTCGACAGCAGTAGCTTGTCGGACCACTTAAGATAAAAATTTAAAATAAAAATGATCCAGAGCGATCAAGATATCAGTGTGGCCGAGAGTCATGGGAACAGAACTGAACGGATATCTACACGTTTGGTTGAATGATTTATTAGATTTACATTCCTCACATAAATCAACAAAATCCGTCGAGGTTGGAAGACAATAAGCCAAGATAATTAGAGTAGTTCGAAGTGGTTTCGGAATAAGAAGCTTATAGGATGGAATATCTGCGCGGCAATGTTCGTTGGGATGAGGTTGGATATAAATAAAATTTTGAGGAATCGGAATAATATCAAGTGCCTCCGTCTCGACCCGAGTATTTTGGGTTCCCTTCATAAATTCAATATCAAAATTGAAGCCTTGATTTTTAAGCACCATCGAGCCAGTTTTCTCGTTGCAGCTCTTAACGACATAAGCCGCTTAAGACTAGCGTGATCCGTGATTACTGTAAATGGCAACCCCTCTACGTATAACCGAAACTTTTTTATTGCCAGAGTATCGCATTGTATGTAAAATCGGGCTTGAAAATTTGGATTAATTAAATCTGGTGCTGACGGGCTCGCTTCAGTTTGCTAAAAGCTGATTCGACTTCATCAGACCAAACAAACTTTTTATTCTTGTTTAATAAGAAGTGAGAGGAGTCGAAAGGCTTACAAAAGACCGAAACGCTTACGAAAGAGATTACAAAATTACATCGTCGGATTATTTTTTCGGATGCTGGAAGTAAGTGGGTACTTGCATATTTCGAGCTTAGGGTCGTTGTCGAATACACATTCAACGACGGAGCGATTCGACTCCCGAATAGTCGTAGTAGTAACCTTAGCAAAATATTTGCGATCGTTCAAATATTTGCGATCAGTTCCAAAGGAGACTCGAGGTTTGGCTGGGACGACTGGGAGTGGTTTAGCCAAATTAGGTGGTGCTTGACTAAATGCTACTAATTGAGGCGAATTCTCAAATGACAAATAATTTTTTTTTTCTTTGTTATCCCTGCAATCTGTTCTGGGGCCTGTTAAAGACTCTCACTGCTCTTTCGCGGTTTGCTTATTCCGTCCTTACTTTTTACGTTTACGCCAGGCAGCCAATCCGAGGACGTACGACATGGGTCATAGATGTGTTACATTTCATCACAGATCGTAATCTGTGATGAAATTCCACTTTTGCATCCTGCCGCTATCACGATTCGAGCCCGGTACCTCCCGATCCAAATGTCAAAGCTTTAACTACTGTGCCATTTGGTCGGTCAAAATCATTTTGTTTTGTTTGTATAGGTGGTTGTAACCAGCACATAGAGAATGGTTCACTGAATGTGAAGAAATTGGACGTGGGTGTACAAACACAACTCCCATCAGTCATTTGATATTGCTTGGAAGGGATCTTGTTACACCGCAGAAAAGAAATGAGGTTGGAAGAAAAGAGAAATAGACAATACTAATTTGCCATCTCGAAGAAAAATCCGCAATGTCCTAATGTAACATGTTGGTAGTCAGGATTTTACATTTGTTTATTCACCACAATAAGAACATTTACCATTATAATATGATGGAAGGATTTGGGCGTAACATGCCTTCAGACATCTATATTTATAATTTGCCCATAGAGTCAATTAGCCATTTTGGCATGTGAAACATGAAGCCCTCCTCTACAAATCCCTTACTAACCATGCTGTATTGTTGGATAAACCTTCCCAGTAATTTTTGGCCGTAAATTAATTTTTCGTAACTGTCGTGCCTTTTTCGTCGAATTTCGCTGTTTTGGTTTTTTTCCTCGGGATAACACAAATAATACGAGTAGTAAAAAATTTAAAGAAAAAATTTCGCGCTATTCGTATTACAGTGTTGCCATCGCATTTCTTCGGGATATTGTTCGGGCAAACTTCACAGACATTTTATTTGAAATGTGATGAGCTACAGCATTGCAATTTTATACAAAAATACTGTATAACGTTTAAAACACTGCCGTCAATTGATAATGGTGTCCCATATTTGATTCAATGATTGTGAACGATTCGATGTCGATAAAAAAAATGTATGTGGTTCAAGTGAATTTCCTGGGGGCCTACATGTTCAAGGATATTCATCTGCACCAACATAGAAGCTCTTAGCTTAATGAAAATTTGACTAACTGCCTTGCAGTTCTATATATAACATAAGGAATAACTGTGAAATAAAAATACTGTCTCGTCATTTATTGTTGTACGAACCGAGATGGATAAAAAAAATATCAATTTTAAAATAAGCGTGCCGCCGCTTCCATAATAAGTACTTGTGGCGAATTTTATCCCCAGAATATCTACTCACATCACGCTGGCACACACGAAGATGTATAGAATATAATTCACTTTAAACTCGCAATTTATTATCTAAAATTAAGAGGGAAATGCCATACATCCGATTCGATTTAACATGCAATTAGGTTACTCACCCGAGAGACTGTATATAGATCCATAAATTACCATATAACCAAAGTAATTATTACAGAAATTCACTGGTTTAACGATAATTATTTTATATAAAAATATTTTTAAAGTAGCTCTAGAGTCTCTAAACTATGTATATATGTTGCATAAGAGTTCTTATAATGGATGCATTTTACTTTCTTTTGTGCTTAATACGTGTAACGTATATTTGTATGTGTAAAACGGTTGTAAGATAAGGAGGAAGATGTATTAAAGTCTATGATGGGAGTAACAAACAATTGACGGAAATATATACGTAATAATGATATAAAAACCTTTTTAAGTGGAAAACCTATTAAAAGTAATGTGAAAAACCCTAAACCAAAGAAATAGGTCACATGCATACATTTACCTTTTGCGCCTTTATATACCAAGTTAAGTAGTGTGGTGGGTAGTTCGTATAAATGTATATTACGAAACTATTTTCTTATTTTTCTCGTAAGTCGGAAAATGTATCTAATCTTAATTAGAATAATGAACCACTGTTTTGTTATATCACATAGAGGGGGAAATAGTTTTATATACGCGAATTACTCGTGTTAAAATTTTATGTTCGCATGCGGCGTCTAAATAAATATACTTTTAAGAAAACAATCTTATGAAAACATATATTTTTTAAACTCAACTTAACCTTCGGGTTAGATCTTAAGATTTCATGTACATACATACGATTAAAATTAAAATAAGAAAGCTTAATTCCGAATATGTAATAAATATCTACAAAATATATAAACCAGATTATGTAACACCAATTGTGTATTTGGTTCATTGAAATGTTGAGCGCCGAGACCATTCTAGTAATTTTTTTTTTTTTTTGTAATAAAAGACGTGAAAGAAATTATTTATTCATGGTGCTTGTTCCAGACACTAAACTACATATCTATACATTCTTGTGGTATCTTCGACCGAATTTTCATAAACTTCCCGAATCTGCTGTGAATCGTAAGTAGATTTAATGCAGTAAATATACAATAAAGTTTCGTGAGTTTATAGAATTTTAATTCGGTCGAGTGCGCGTAATTGAAATACATATGTCAGTGAAATGCTGGAAAAATCTCACCAAATTATGTTTTTTGCTATATAGATCGAATTTTCACACAATTTGGCTTTAAATCGTTCTTTCTGAAAAACTACCGACCTAAAATTGTATTCATATTTTCATCCGAGAAACCGTAAACCATCTAAATCGATTATGAAAAGATATTAGCGCTCTCGCTCCTTCTATCTCCCTCTCTCACTCTCTCTTTCTTCCTCTCTCTCTCTCTCTCGCTATCACATCCCTTGAAGGGTCTTTGCTACCTGCACGGTGGTATTGGAAGCACGGTGGCAGCTTTTGTTCGACGCCATTGTTATTACAGGTGTTTAGGCCGATATGCGATTTATGTCCTGTCCTGCCTTCGACCTGATTTATCTTCGATAGGTGCATGTACATCAACGATTAATTTCTTAGTGGGGAATCTGTTCGCGTGCATAACAGCATATTGGTCGAGCGAGAGTCAATGATGTGTTGTTTCTAGTGCCAATTGATTAGAAAGCCGACATTGGTAGTGTCATGGATCCCACTATCACAAATTCTAAATTTGATCCAAAATCTATTATAAAAGACAAAAGATGTATATTTGTTCGCGAAAATCTCAAAGACTATACGGCCGATGGACATGAAACTTTCACACAATGTGTATCTCGGCAAGGAGGTGGTCATCGACATAGTGCGAATTTTTTTACAATAAGTGTCGCACGAGCCGCACTACCAAATATCACAAACCACTCAACCGATCGATTTGAAACTTTGACCGTGTATAAATTGCATGCCATGAACCAACCTTACAATATTTTTGAAGGGGTTGAACCCTTAGGTATAGGGACCCCGGTACAAAGTTATCTAAAACACTACCAAATATCGCGGACCGCTCAACCAATCGTCTTGAAATGTTGATCTTGAATAATATGCATGTGCAGGACCAACCTTACGATATTTTTGAAGGGGTTGAACCCCAAGGTTTAGTGGCCCTTGTACAAATGTATCTAAAACACTACCAAATATTGCGAACCGCTCAACTGATCGTCTTGAAATGTTGACTGTGTATAAGTTGTATGCCAAAAACAACCTTACGATATTTTTGAAGGGGTTGAACCTCGGGGTCGAAGACCCTCGGTACAAGTGTATCTAAAATTAATTTTTTTTAACTGTGTCACGGGAGCGAGTTAATAAAAAAGCTTATATGAAATTAGTGGCATGCAATTATCGAGGGGTCCATCCCCTAGATCAAGGGGACCTTCCTTATAAGTTGTCACACCATTCATCCAATCGGTTTCAAACATTAGATAGGGATTTTATACCAATGAGAAGGGTTTAATATTTTTTTTGAAGTGGTCGGGTCCATGGGTCTGGTACTACATACAAATATTTTCCAAAATACGCAAAAATTGCATTGCAAATTAATCAGATCTAACAAGAAATTGCATTTTATAATAATTTGATTGTTCGTTACTACATACACTTCTATCTAAAATATATGGGGCCCATATAAACGGTATATCTCTATAAGGATGTAATCGTCAGCAATTTTGAATAGAAGCGCCTCAGTGGACAGAAGAGCATACTGTTAATCCGTCGAAATAAATTGATGGACTGAAAAAGATATTTATTACTTTAAAATTAATTAATTTTAATTTAAAATTAAATTTTTGCATTTTTTAAGCTGTTTTATGACATTTAAAATGATGAAGCTCAACCAAATAAACGAAATAAAAAAAAATACTTTAGAATAAATATTCGACTAACTCGATTTTATAATTATTTTAACAATTAAAAATTATAGTTGAAATATATAATTTCCATATAGCTTCAGAACGCAATCCATGCAATCGAACCAGACTTATATGAAGTAGTCACTACAAATACGGTTCATGGACCATACGGAAACATCAATCCAACGTCTTTCTGCATGGCAGATGGATAATGCAGAAAAGAATACCAAAAAAAATTATTAAACAAACCATGACTGGCCGATGGTTATTCAATCTATCGACAGACATTCGACAATAGTAAAACAACGAAATCGTCATCGATAATCGCAGGGTTCGTATTCGCCATTGCTCTCCAAAACATACAAACGCCATAGTAATGTGGAATATTGCAATTCGGTTAAATCGATCAAATATACCTGCAAATATATCAACAAAGGATCGGATGTGGCTGTCTTTAAATTGTCTAACAGAAACGATGAAATCACGAGATATACCAAATGGGTCGCTATTTAAGTAGTATAATGAGGCAATTCGTCGAGTTTTAGCTTTTCCAATACATGTTCATCAGGAAAATGGACAGCTTATGTATTTCACTGCAGAGAATGCACAACATCGAGCAAATACACCACCAGCCACAACATTGACAGCTTTCTTCACATTAGGCCAAAATGATGAATTCGCTAGGACCTTGCTATATTCAGAGGTGCCAACATACTTCAATGAAACGCAACGAAAATGATACACAATGGGATACATCACTAGCGGGCGCATCAATCACTTGCCAACCGCACCAAATTCGCACATTATTTTCCATCATTTTGACAACTTGCTTCCCGTCTAAATTCTCTCCCGAGAAAATTTCAAAGATCAAATGAGTAAAGATATTTAACATCGAGTGCGCACAGCCAGCAACAACGCAAGCATGCAATTCTCACCGGAAATGTATAACGAAGCGCTAATCAGGATTGAGGACAAGTGTTTATCAATCGTCAACAAAACGCTCATTCAATTAGGAATGGTTTCATTGAATCGATTAGCAGAACATGTATACGATCGAGATTTGCACAGAGAGCTGCAAACATTAATTCAAACAAATTTTATAAATTGATGATTTGTTTTTCCTCGATGCACCCGGTGGAACAGGCAAACATTTCTGTTTTCATTTATATTGGCGACCATTCGCTCACAAAACAGCATTGCATTGGCCGTCGTATCTTCTGGCATTGCAGCAACTCTTTTGGATGGAGTTAGAATAGAGTACTGTGCCTTCAAATTGCCATTGAACATGCAATTTATTGAGACACCCACATGCAACACAAAAATGAATTAAGGAATGCCATAGTATATGGGATGAATGCACAATGGCCCACAAAAAATCTTTGGAAGCAATCAAAAGGACGCTCCAAGATTTAAGAGCTATAATACAGAGCCATTCGGAGGTGCACTCATTTTGCTGGCTGGTGAGTTTCGTCAGACTTTATCAGTTATACCACGTTCCACACCAGTCGATGAACTAAACGCATGTCTCAAATAATCTGTTCTTTGGCGAAATGTTAAGAAAATTATATTGACCACCAACATGAGTGTTCAACTGAAACAAGACGAACCCGCTGATCGGTTCGCGAAAATATTCAACCAATACTTCATCCACTCCACTAAGTACACTAACTACACTGCTCGAAATTTGCAGTTTCTCGAACCCGCATTCTTAACAAATGCTATTCGAGAGTACAGTGTCCAGTCAGAATGCCCAATAGTGGCTCTATCATAGTTTAGAAGCACCTGAGTCGGTGATCGGAAAAGGATATTTAAATCTAAGAAAAATCTTAGATAAATGAAAATTGGGCGAGTTGTTCCGCCTTGTTTGATGAAGGATCAAAGAAGTAAAATTTCAGTTTGGCTGATAAGCCGATTTTGGGTTTCAATACTTTCACAGACAAGTTTCGATGGAACAGGATTGGAATCAATGGCCTTTGCCAATTTCAATTTCATAGGCAACTTCTTAAGGATTACGACAAGGTCTGTCTGAAAAACAATATCGTACTTTCCAAAGAAATATGAGAAATTCACCCTAAGGCCAGATACTTGAGTCCGGTACAAGCTCAACAACCACTAGCTGGTCTATAGGTGAACATGAGAAACACTATACTTCTAGTCCAGAGATCAAGAAGTGTGTAGGAGCTCCTATAATTCCTTATTAAACAATTCTCTATTACGCAGTCCAAGGGTTTCCTAAAGCCCAGTTTCAATTCTAGGCCATTAACCCAATGTAGCAAATGAGACAATGGGTGAGTATCGCGACGTGCAATCAGCATATTTATTTTAATTTCGACCCTTTGATTTACGAAATGTATTTCTACAATGTTTCGTGAATTTCTACCGAATCTATCCATAAGTATTATGGCGAAGTCATCGGCTGTGTCTGACAATAAAATCGGTTACCGTTCAACTCTCTTGTCAAAATTCAAAGTTATTATAATTTTTTGAAATGAGGTTGGTTAGTGCATTCCTTAATGGTGCCGAATCTGATGAGACATTGCCAAATTATAAAATCAGGTTTTGTTAAGATTTAAAAATGTCTACTCTCTATTGGCTTCAAAAGATCCTATCTTGATTATGACTGATATTGTCATAAACAATCTACATACCTGAGGTAATGTTAAAGTCTCTGGAATACCTCATTTGAATCCAACAAAATTTAATAGTTTGGTATCTAAGATTAAGTTTATAACTGATCTTACATAATTTGGATGAGACGCTACTTATTTTTCCCACGTTTAACGAATTAATACTAAATTCCAAAATCGAATTCCGCCCCTGAATGTGCTTCTGATTATAGGTCTCCAACTAACCCCCTATATAACCTAGGTTGCTTTAAGATCTCTATTCTCCAGCTAATGGGAAATAGTGTTCACGAGAAATAATTAGTGCTAGTCCAGGATCCCGAATTATAGGAAATGAAACTTTCAAATTTCGCCTTAATGACGATAAAAATTGAATTCGACATTTAGCGAGAACCACAAATCATTGACGCATTGTCAACTATATTATTTTGGGAACATAGCTAGTTAACCGAGATATGTAATGAAGAATGAGATAATTTTTGTCATAACATGTTCTAAAAACCAACAAACTTCCACGCTTTATTTACCTACCCTAGAATGAAACTAAAACATTTGTCCATGTACGTTGGCCTCGTCCGGTCATATTCGTCGACGTATATTACCAGACATTAGATAAAATTAAATCTGCCATTTTCTAAAAGCATAGTCGGAATAAAAGACCCCGTAATTTATTAAAAATATAAAATGAGAAAATAAAGTAAAACAGTCGACGAACTAGGGAAGCTTCGCTACCTTAAATATGTATTGATAATGATGAAAACATATCTCGGGCCTGTGGGTACAAATGTTTAACTTATGTATATATATAAGTTTGGCGCTGATTATATCCGACGGATTCAAATTACATGTTCCGTTAATCGAACAAACATTTAAACAAATACAAATTTTTTCAATCGATCAGCATATCCAACAAATAAATATTTAAAAATAAATAAAATTTACTTTCATTTGTCATTTTGTTGATTTCACTTTCAATTGACAAACAACAAATTCGTTTGTTTTATTTATTCAATCATATCCGTTCTGTATTTGCCAGGATGTGTTTTAAGATAAAATCTAGTTGATTGCATGACTTTTGGCAGTGTTACCTAACAATTTGTTGACTAAATTTTATGTAAAATTATGTTTATTGTTTGTTTTTTGTATAATAAAGCAAATTTAATTGGACAATAAAAAATTTTATGTTAAGTACCCACGATACCTTCGTAATCCGAACAAATCGGAAATCACTTTTTGACCCGTTTACTAAATTTAGCGCTTAGTTTAGTGTCAGTCGCGCAGAACGTGGGCACTGTGACGGAAATATATTGTTGTGATGAAATTTCCATATTCGCATCGTTATTACCGCGTGGAATTTTATTTACTAGATTATGTATCCCGTATTCATTATGCACGAGCCCCACATTTAACACATAGCGTTTATAAAGACAAAAGATGACTAATGTTGGTAAATAAATATTTATGAGATTTTATGTACACAAAAGTGCTTTAAACACATAAAAAAATGGAATAAAACAAACAGCATTGGATTTTTTTGTTATGTTTTTATTGTTAAATGCTATATTTATTATTTATTATAAGTACATAAAACATTTTAAACATAAAATAAAGCTAATTCGTCGAGTTGAAGTTCTGTGTGTGTAAAAACAACAACAACAACAATAAAATATTATGTTTTATGTTTACACAATAAAAAGTAAATTACGTATTCTTCGGTGGTTTCAGAGCATTGAGTGATTCATAACATTTTAATTTTGTATAAAGTTTCCGTTTTGATATCACAAAAAAAAAATCGTTAATACCTCTGCCGTACACTCTAAAACGTTAATTGTAAATTATTCTAAACAACTTTTAATCATTATTCACTTATCGCCCCCCTCCAAATAAAGAAGCTATATAGTTAATTAGTATTATGCCGGCCTGGTGTGAAATTCAATACACGTATTTTTACCGGTGGGTGACAATCATGACGACAAGTGTAATGTGCGCGACAAAATGCACTTTACCATAAATTTGTGTCAAGAAAATTGGATTTCTTTTGGTGTGGCTGAGAACATTTTTCAAAACGGGAAATACTTGTGATTTACGATGCACATGTTTTATTGAAATTTGTTCGTCTGTGACGTCATTAAAACTTTTGCATCTTTACCATTTGTGAATGAAATATTACAGTAGGCCAATAACATGTCAATTTTTTTTCAAACGACATGCAGTCCACCATAACTATTGACACTTCCAATGTAGCAGTTGGAGCTGTCTTACAACAAGACAACAAAGGATGCTGGCAGCCATTGTCGTTCTTTAAAAGAAGCTCTCCTCTGTGGAAATTAAATACTCTACTTTCGATAGAGAACCTCTTGCTATGTATTTAGGAAACAAGTATTTTCGCCATTTCGTCGAAGGTTGTTTGTCTCGATCCGGTGAAACACTTCTCACAGAACACAGCGTCTTCTCTTTCGACATGAATGGATTACTTGTACAGCAGTAACGCGACGAGGAATTGCAGAAATTGATTTCAGCATGGACCCCGAAATCAAACGTAAACCTGCAACGAAACACTTATCAGACAAACAGCAACTTTGGTGTGAGAGCCTTCTAGTGGCAAAAATCGACTCTTTGTTTTCTCAACATACGGATAATCTTCGAAAATCTACATGCATATCACATCTCGGCATCGCACCCAAAAACTTCTATCCTATGCCAAAAGTTCACCGCCACATTAGTGTAGTAGTGAGGCAGGTAACGACAGTTGACCGATTTACCTGTGGATCCGAAGCATATCCAATACGAGAAATGACCACAAAAACCGTAAGTAATTGTCCCTCTCATTATCACGACAGACCAAGGAACACAATGCAAACCAGTGTTATTCATCAAGCTCACGAAGCGAATGGGTTCTCATCGCATTCAGACTGCATACTAGCCGAAAGCGAATGGGTCTTATCGTACGATTCTGTATGATATTCGAATCTCAGTAAAGAAAGACACCAACTGCACTCCAACAAAGCTAATGGTCAAAGCATCAAGGTTCCGTGCGGTCCTCTGAATGCTCCCCATTTTGGACGCTATCCAATTATGATCTGCAAATTGCTGAAATTTTTTGTTGTGGATTTCCGCGTAAAATCAACAACAATTAGCACTAAACAGGCTTCAACCAGAATACGGAATTCTTGTGATAAAACCCAGTAAGAATCGTTGTGAGTGCAACATCGCCATGTTCAATTTAAAATAGTACGGTTTTCGATCCAGGAGGGGAGTGATGTAGTGCCAAATCTAAAATATGTGACATTCCTCTATTATTGATAAATATTGATAATTCAAAAATAGTTAAAAAAAAACCTCCAATCCCAATTTTGAAGGAATGCATAAATGTGGCAAAATACTCCAAAAAATCTTTACAATTGGGGAATTCTGCAAAACAATTTTGAAATATTTAGTGGTAGAAAGTATCTTTGGCATGTTCAGATTTTACCTCCGTTAAGGCATGTACGTTCACAAATGAAATGTTTAAAGTAATGTGTGTGCAAAATCCTTTACGAATTAACGTAAACGATTTCTGACCAGAAAATCAACTCCGAACTCGTGTCAATCGAAACTGATCGAAGAGTTGATTGGCGATTTACGTTGAATACATTCCATGTTCCAAATCTTAAAGCATTGTTCTTATTTCATGCCCGAGGTCGTTGTTATAGAACCGAATTAATTGACCGAGGTTTGTATTGAAGTTTCGTAGAAATTGTTCTTTCCTGATTGGGTTGTTTGCAGCCTCCACAAACTTAGCCTACCTTTGTTACAGAATAGTACTCGTTGCCGCCACGAAAGGGTGATGTAAGCATTTGCTAAAGTTACATATAGAGATGGCACAGGAGGTGAGTTGACGGTGACGTTGGCATACCTGATAGATAACATAACAAACGTGAAATGTTTTTTTTAATTTAAAGTTACTACTTAGTTCAATCAAGAAGTTATATCGTAAAATTTCATGATGGCCATCAATAAACTAAATTTTTCCACAATATAATTTTTCATTTTGGCAAACATCCAAACATAATAAATTGTTTGCCGCTGTCTTTGTGTTGAAAATGAAAGTAAAATTTTTGATTCGATCACAAAAAGCAAATGAATGATTTTTGTTTTGTAAAGCTCTCTTACACTATTTCCATTTATCGCATTCAATTTTTTTATATACTTTAGGAATATGTCTTAAAATACCACGGCCAGAAATTGGGTGCCTTAGAGCCACATGTTTTTGCAATAGCTGAAGCAGCACATCGTGATCTACAGGACAGCGGAAGAAATCAGGTAAGCAAAATGAATTAAAACGTCTGATTTAATGGATTTAATTATTCTACCCAAAACCAACAAAATTAAAGCCCCCCACCCCTCTTTGCGTTAAATGTTATACTAATGAATTTCTGTCCCCCCTTTAACGCAAATAAAAACAAATTTAATTGAATTATGACATTTTTCCGTGGTAATTAGGCGATGAATATTATATAGGCGATGGGGTGTGGGGGTGGTGAAATTAATATTTTATTTATTAAATTTTGACATAAAATAAATTAAAATCATAATCATTGATTCTTTTCACACGGAATTACCCAATTTTTACGAATAAACCGTTTAAATTTAAACATCTGTTTAAATATTTTTTATCGACAATAACTGGCGAAGCCGAAACGCCACACTATACGTAAATTTTATGAAGGCCCCTGCAATAAAAAAAAATTATAATATTTATCTCATTCCAGTCTTGTGTTATATCGGGCGAGTCGGGTGCAGGTAAAACAGAAACCACAAAATTCGTTTTACAATACTTATGTTCAGTCACATGCGATGTATCAACATGGGTTCAACAACAAATATTAGAAGCTAATACAATACTGGAGGCATTTGGTAATTTATATTCTTATCACATTATCGAATATATTCGTATTTATCATTTCCTAAATTTTACTTCCGGCCATTATTTAACAAAAACAAATTTTTGCGATCTCTTTTAATTTTTATTTAACTTTCGTCCGCCCATTAAAGGTAATGCCAAAACGGTGCGAAATGATAATAGTTCACGTTTTGGAAAATTTATGCAAGTCTGTTTCGATTCGAAATGGAATATAAAAGGCTGTATCATACGAGATTATCTGCTCGAACAATCTCGCATCACATTTCAAAGTCCGGGCGAACGAAACTACCACGTATTATATCAACTCGTGTCGGAGGGTAAAAATAATAAGGAGGCGGCATCAACATTTCATTTACGTGATCCAGCATTCTATCGATATTTAAATGCATCGGGCGAGATGAAAATTGATGTTGCCGTTGAATCAAAAAGGTTTGAATCGTTACGGTTAGCGTTTACAGTGCTGCAAATACCACAGCCTATGGTTGATGGAATTTTTAAAGTTTTAAGTGCAATTTTATGGTTGGGCAATTTATCGTTCGAGGATATCGATGGCGAGCGATGTGAGCTAACCGTTGATGATAAACAGATTATTGCAATTGTTACTGAGTTGCTCGGTTTGCAGGAGGATGATTTGAAACATGTTACACTGTCGCGACAGATAAATGTACGTGGCAATACTACGGAGATTCCGCTAAAAGTACAAGAGGCTCGTGAAAATCGACATGCCATGGCGAAGGCGCTATATTCGCGAACTTTTGCCTGGCTTATTAGTCACATAAATACATGTATAAATCCAGGACAAGATTCGACCCGATTTCTGGGCGTTCTGGATATATTCGGGTTCGAAAATTTTTCTGTCAACTCATTTGAACAGCTGTGCATTAATTATACAAACGAAAAACTTCATAAATTTTTCAATCACTACGTCTTCGCGCTTGAACAAGAAATTGTAAGTCGATTTGATTAAAAATCCGAACATCTTATAATTTATTTTCTAATTTCAGTACAAGCAAGAAGACATAAAATTCTCGCACATCCAATTCACAGACAACACACAGTGTTTGGAATTAATCGAGAAACCACCGAGATGCATTCTAAAACTACTCACCGAACAATGCCATATGCCAAAGGGATCAGATACCGCATATTTAACAAATTTACACAGTGAATTTGAAGGGCATCCATGCTATATAAAGGGGCCAGATCGCCGCCACTGGGAATCCGAATTCGTAATAAAACATTACGCCGGTTGTGTAAGTTATTTCGTTAAAGGTTTTGTAGATAAAAATCGAGATGTCCAACAAGACGTTTTCTTCGATTTTATGAGCCGCAGCACGAATAGTTTTGTACAAAAAATTTCATCATTTTCCGATTTGCTCTCAATACAAAATCTACCAAGTCAATCAAACACCGCAAACACGCCACTATCGAATAGTGTCAGTAATGTTGGTACAGTCCAAAGAGGTACTTCCAAAGGTAAACTAACGGTAAGCGATACATTCCGACAGCAACTCCAAACCCTAGTCGATGTGCTACAACACACAAATCCATGGTATGTGCGTTGTATTAAACCAAATGCTCAAAAATACGGGAATAGCTATAATGATCCAATGGTCCTCGACCAATTACGTTATTTAGGAATGTTAGATATAATTCGAATACGACGGGAAGGTTTCCCAATTCATTTAACATTTGATGAGTTTATAAGTAAATATCAGTGTTTAACGCGGCAAAAGCATGGCAAGTCGAATAAGGAACATGTGCTATCTGTGATCAAGGAATTAAATGTACCGGAAACCGAATGGCAAATCGGTAAAACGAAAGTATTTTTGCGCAGTAAAGTACACGAACCGCTCGAAGATGTACGTAACCAAGTAATTAATTCAAAAGCGTTAATTATACAGAAGGCATGGAGGCGGTATGCTGCACAAAAATCGTATCAAAGAATTAAACATGCCGCATTAAACATACAACATGCGTATCGAGGCTGGAAATTACGAATCGATTTCCTACGTAAACGACGTGCTGCTATCGTGATACAAAGTCATTTACGGGGTGTATTCGCTCGAGAAGTATGTACCCTTCACCCTATATACAAAGTAGTTTAACATAAACTAATTCGGTTTTTTTTTTTATTAGGTCGCCGCTGCTTTACGCGAAATGCGTCGCGTCGAAGAAGAGATGCGAAAACGGGAACGGCTGGAAGCGGAACGAAAGCAACGCGAAAAGGAATTATCCGAACAGCAAGCTGAGGAAGAACGCAAAGAGCTGGAAGAATGTGAAAGGTGGGTCTTTTATTTATTCTACGCCATACCGAAAATTAAAAATAATTTAGAACTAGTAAATTGTATGCCCTAAAAAAACTATATTTTATGCTTCAGTTTTTAACGCTTTTTATTACGATAACCTAAATTAGAGACGTGATGTATGTGGTGTGGATTTTATTTATTTTGTTGTTTTTTATTACGATCAACATAATTTGGAAATACGTTAGGGTTTTAAAGTTTTCTTATTATTTTCCGTCCTTCTCCTTCGTACAATCTACCAAATTCTATACATACGATGTATGAACATTTTTTTAGATGAACACTTCATAATTTTATTATTCAATTTATATTTTATTGACGTAAATTCGAGATCTGTAAAATTACCAAATTTGCAAAATTCTAAATTTTATTGGTTTGAGGTTTTTCATATTCTACACAGTAGTGGTGTTTTTCTAGTATTCCATGGGGTGGTAGACTATTCGGCGACTTAAATTATTTAAAAGCGAGAGGACGTTGTGAACTGAGTATTTTATTTTAATATTCGATTTGAGTAGAGACTTCAAACAGACCGTCTCTGCTAGAAGAATTCTCGGTCGACACAATATTGACTAACGTTGGTATGAATTTTGACACTAACCAAAAGTATCCAATATGTAAAAGTCGTTGCCGCTTATATGTTGACCGTGATAACGACCTGAGCTTCGTGCCTGATACAGCACGTATTCAAGAATTTACTGATAAGCAAAATGACAATCAAAATAATTACCCCCATTTCTGAACGAATGTGTTCTTGAAGAAGCAGGAGTTACCATTTCAATAACTATAAATCTAACCAAAGACCTATTTCAATGGCGTTCGTCCATTGTTCAACGCGTAAGAAATAGTTCATGAAATAAATTTCACTCATATAAAAAGTCAATGTTTGGGTGGATTTTAATTCCATTTCGAGTGGTTTTGACCGTATTATCGCACCTCTGAAAATTTTACCAAAAGACGATGTAACGTTTGTATATTCTAAAATGTAGATTGCTAGATTTTAAATTCATAAATTTTGGTTTCTTAACAGGTCTTAACGATAGAGATATTATCATTTTAGTAAACTGAGAACCTGTTCCTTGTCAACTTTCAGGCTGTACTGCCAAACGAATTCGGATTATATGTCGTATTATATTTCCAAAGCTATCGCCTGAATTTGTTTGAACGAATGATGTGTTATTGCGAGGTCCGTGTAATATTATCCAGCCCCTATTGTTAAGATCTAGATGGCTTGTCTTGTGAAAAGTATCGCCAATAGACCTTTTTCTGACGGTACGAGTTGTTCTATTAACATTTTTTTAATATGTTGGTCTCAATTTCCGTTAGGGCTCTTTCTATGGAGTTCCGGGGTTGTTGTATCGATTGTGTAGATGTAGATGGATCATCTTGGTGACCCGGAAACTAAGGCCCGTAAATTACTCTATTCAACGAAGGGTAAAGGTCGAATACACTGGTCGCTTTTTGTGGCACAAGAAATCATTGCTAAAATGTTGAAAAAAAGAATTAAAAAGTACCTTGGTCTTTCTGGCCATAGATGCCGAATGGATTATTCATGATTTGTATTCCGGGTTTAGATTTGGTTCCGGCTCTAGATAATATTTGCGTCAATCAGTAATAATTAATTTATGTATTTTAATGATAACGGCTTCCTATACATTCTTAAATTTTACAGTAATCACAAATTTAGAAGGTTCCTAATCTTGATAATTGACCGAAAACGACAGTTAACCATAAACCTCAATTCACCACAAAACAATTCACTGAAAACGACAGTTCAGAATTCATTGCGAAAATATGTCAAACAAGTATTACTCCAGGTTTGAATTTTGTATCGTGTTTCTGTTGAACCGTTTGAGTTCCAAGGTATTTTAATTACTGGAAAATTTGTTTAGAGCGTTTCCTACTCGTGTCGGCCCATGAGATGATGCAAATTAGATTGTAAAATGATTTTTGGAAGAAGTACAGGAATATGGCCAACTGAGGCGAATGGACTTCCGGCAAGTTTGTGACTCAATTACACGAGAGGTTTTAAAGTTTGCCATAGGATTTCGATGAATCTGTAAGGTTGGTGGTATTCAATAACTTCTTTCAAAAATCGCTTAAGAAGCCCATTTCCATCAGACAAACCGACATTGCAAAAAACAACAGAACGTGTTCACAAACGGAAGACTTGGATGATTCTCTTTTAGGCGTTTATCAAGACCGATCAATAGAAATTAGACAAATCCAGAATAATCATTTGACATATTTTCGGAGAATTGTTGTTTTCGGTGTACTATGCCCTTTGGATGAATTTTCAATCCTCATCCAGCTGTGGAAATAGAAAATCATCTCTTTTGTCAAAATCCAAACTAAATATGTATTTACATAAAAATATGACGACTCCACCTGCATCTTTTTTAACACGGGTGTTACCCCTCCTTTCAAAAGTTTTATCACATCTCCTTTCAAATGTAGTTCCAAATGAAGTTTGTATCTTGTAAACGTCCACAATTACATAGATAGTTGGTGTAGCGATCCTTGGTCAGCCACGTTTACTATTCCTGGTATAAGACATTATTGCTTTCGTCTTCGGGTTCAGATTTAACATTCCCAGAAATGCCAATTGGCACCACTAGTGTTTAGACGAACAAAACCCATTGAAATATTAAATTTGTATTGAAATTTCCAAACTAAGGTAATATTTAGCTTCTCGTGGCCATTCATAATACATTTAGGCACAAAAGCCATTTTATGTACAGTCTATATTTATGTAAATATGAGATATTTAGCAAACACCAAACCAAAAAAACTAAATATTTTTCAAAACGCATGCCAAGTACTGGGAATGGGAACGAATCCCATGAATATGACGATGATGAAGTTGACGAAGGGTAAGTGGATATACGTGGTATAACAATAAAGTGTCTTTTAATAGCGCTAATAATTTATTATTATAAAATTGTTGTTGTGAATTTTAAGTTGATCATTAATTTTTGGGTCGCATACAATAATCCTTTTTTGATTTAGATCATTTTCATTTGAGTTAAATACTATTTTTATTTGGTTCACACGCACTTAAATGTTCGATGTCGATCTGCATCCAAGATATCGAATAATATTAATAATTCTTCTTTTATCTATTCTGTCGTGTTTTTAGGGTTGCAAAAGCTGAAATGTTGGCACTGTCTCAAATTGCCGAACAACTTAATTCCAAGTTTAGTAATCAAAATCAAGTACACTCATTAACGGATTCGCCACAAATTAATGGAAGTTCTCTCTCGTCTAGTCACCAGCAAAGTAACGAGTCGGTTGATTTGGATAATTTGTTTGCATTCCTAAGTGAAGTACAACCCGGATCAAATGGCAATTCGAATCCGGTAATCGATGAAATTGGTCAACAAATGAATAGTTTGGTCGAGGATTTAGATGTTGAATTGGAATCGGTAATACAGCAAGAAATCGAGGGACTAGCATTGGAAAGGCCAAATAAAATTACGTCAGCTAAGAAGGGGGGTACCATCACTTCCGGAACCGACAATGCCACCGCCACCACCTCCAGTCAAAAACGGTGATGCACTCCCATTACCACCGCAACCAATACCAATTCCGAAAGTGCAACAGCAACAACCAGAACCGATATACGAAGCCGTAATTCCACGAGAAGGTCTTCCACCACTACCAGAGGTACTAGAATCTGCCAATCCAGTCGTTGAAAACGGCCATAAATTACGACCAAAGAGTCCTATGGTTACCACTATCCGATCATGTAGCCCAGTGCAACGGTCTTCCGGAGGCCCAATGAGCCCATCATCTCCCAAACAAAGTCGACCAAGTTCGCGGACATCATCGACCGGTGGTGGGCACCAATTCGCCGAACGAGAACAACGTCGTAAATATCGGGTCGAGAAGAAATTACAGGAAATGCATCGCGATGATATCACGGAACGAGAACGGGAGGCCGTACGTGACGATACGTACTACGACATACTCGAATTCGCGGAAAGCTATTTCAATGCACACGAGCGATCACCAGAAGGTACGATTATAGCAACGCTTACACGTAAAAGCCGTAAATCAGTGGATTTAGTGCCAAAATACGAGATGATCACATACTATCGTGGAAATTCTATTCCGACCTCTCATATTCATATGTACGATCCGGAAAATATCGTGGTCGCTTGCAACATATTTAGGGATTTGTGTAAATATATTCGTGGCGAGTTGAATGCCGAACGTGAACTTCAAGTTATCCAATACATTATTGGGAATGGTATTGAACGGGAAGAGTTGAGGGATGAAATTTTTGTGCAATGTATGCGGCAAGCCACTAATAATCCGCATTCGGAATGGACCGATCGTATTTGGTTGTTGCTCTGTTTAATCATTGTAGCGTTCCAGCCCAGTAAACTGTTGTTCAAGTTTTTCGTGAGCTTTTTAAAGAAAAATTTGGAATCAATGGATGGAAAGTTGCGACAATATGTGCAATGGTGCTTAGACAATTGTAAATATACGAAGGTGTCGCCAAGATTACATCCACCGTCGAGTGTTGAAGTGGCGGCGATGCGACGTTTGGGTACAATAGTGTGCCGATTTTTCTTCCTTGATGGTCGAACCAAGGCTATCGATGTACATCCAACCGACACGGCTAGTGATGCAGTTGCAAAGTTGGCCGAAAAATTAGCTTTACAACAAACTGAAGGTTGGGCCATATATCAATCACGCCCTGACGGCGAGGAACATGTCAAATCACACGATTATTTATACGACATAATAGCAGCTTGGGAAATGTAAGTTTAATAAATATTTATTCGTAAAGTTTTTAACGAATTTTGTTTTCCAGAAAACAAACAAAGATACAGACTACATCAACCCTGCGTAAAAATGCAGCAACGCTCGGTTCAGGAGACAATCGATTTGTGTTTAAAAAGCGCCTATTTAAAAATACACGAGAACTATCGCAGGATCCCGTCGAAATCAATATGCTTTACGCTCAGGCTGTATACAGTGTAGTGAAATGTGATGACTTCCCAGTTAGCGAGAAAGTTGCCCTCCAGTTGGCTGGATTACAAGCTCAAGTTGCTTTAGGCGACCCATCAGCTCAACCAAAACCCGAATACTATACCGACGTGACGAATTACCTTCCGGAGCGAATATCGAAAACACGAGAAGAACATTTTTGGGTGCCAATATTGGCCCAAGCCCACCGTCAATATGGTGCTGGACGAACCGAACTTACCGCTAAAGTTTTATATTTATCGTGTGTCATGCAATACCCACTATACGGAACCACTATGTTCATGGTTACGTATCGCGGTTACTGGAGCTACGGGAACAGCCTAATCTTAGGTGTAAATTGCGAAGGTTTAATTCTTGTCAGACCCGAAGATAAATTCGTTCTGTACGAATTCCGATATCACGACATCGAATCCATAATGCTCGATCCAAGCGATAGTTTTATCACAATCTCATTAAATCGACTTACAAGCACTGCTACAGTGGCATCTGGAACACCAGCCGGGACCGAACAGCAACGTTGTTTTGTATTTGAAACCACCCAAAAAAATGAAATTGGCTCTCTCATCGTATCCTACTATCCACCCCTATCTAATTGGATCAACGAGAATGAGGTGCCAACCAAGAAGAGTAAAGGTATTACGAATGAAGATCGGGTTCGTCTCCACCATAATGTAGTTGTATGTAGACGGCATTTAGTAGATGCAGAATTGCTCCGAAAACCGCAAGACTCGAGTGGTGGCTTTTTACGTAACACACTTCGACGTTTGTCTAAACATCGATTAGAAAAATTACGTGCCGAACACGGTAATTCAATGCAAGATCACGGTGAAACATATAAAGGTTTCCCTCATGCGTATTGGGCGTTCAGTCGCCAACCCCTACCGCAAAGCTTAAGTAAAATCCCAGATCAGGAAGAGCAAACCATGTTACAAATATTTCATGCAATTTTAACGTATGCGGGCCTCGGTCAAAACGGGGAAATTGTTCAACGGGCTGAAGACGAGCATATCACTCTAATTCAGTCGATTATGGATCGTTGTATGCGTAAAGAGTCGCTACTAAATGAGCTGTACCTCCAATTGATCAAACAAACGACCGACCACCCGGATCCAAATTCACGAGTTAATTTACGTCATTGGGCCCTCCTCTCACTTGCTTGTAGTGTAATCCTCCCGCCCCAAAAAGTAGTCCGTAAATATTTGATCAATCATTTAAAACGTTGCGCTAGCGATTTTATCACCGAAGAGGGTAAATATGCCCGATTTGCCGAAAAATGTCTTTTCAAAACACAGGGCACACGACGCCGCCAATGGCCACCGAGTCGTGAAGAAATCGTTTGCACAATCAATCGTCGACCTATATACGCCCGGTTTCATTTCATGGACGGGCAATACCATTCGGTCGAATTTCATCCGAGTTCTACGGCTAAAGAGGTTATGGAGTTGGTTAAGAAAAAAATTGGGCTACAAGAGAATGCAAGGGGTTATGCAATATATGAGGTGCTTGGAGCGACCGAACGGAGTTTACTGCCCGATGAAAAAGTTGCGGATGTCATGTCAAAATGGGAAAAGTATCGAAATGCAGCAGCCCAAGCGATACAACAAAACCAGGTGAGAATTTTGTATGCGCCGGAAAAATTAGTCGAATATTAATTTTGGTTCCGTTTTCTAGTCTGGTGGTGGTAATTTCCCACCTGCTTGTCGCCGACAGCACCATATCTTCCTATTCAAGAAACACTTATTCTTCGATCATTTCATTAATTTGGATGATCCTGTTGAGAAGGAGTTACTTTACCATCAAGTATTACACGGCCTACGCACCGATCGGTTCCCGATCACCGAAATGGAAGCAGTGAGTTGGCGAATTATTGCATATTACGGGCAATACTTTAATATTAATTTTGTCAATTTCAGATAATGCTAACATCTCTCCAAGGACAACTCGAACTGGGTGATTGTACCGAAATTGTTCAGGACTACCGTGGTATTGCAAGTCATTGCTTACCGCCGCGGTACGTACCAAATATTCCAAGCGAAGCTGTAGCAATGCACCATCAAAGTCTACGAGGCATGACATCGGCTGAGGCTAAAAAAGCATTTTTAAATCTTATCCAAAGTTGGCCATTACATCGTGCCACCATTTTTGATGTAATGCAAAGCTTTACATCAAATTGGCCCCGAGTTTTATGGTTAGCAGTCGATCAAAATGGTATCCATCTACTGGAGCATCGTTCACGAAACACCTTGTGTACCTACGAATACTCATCCATACTGTCGTATTCGCCAAATATGAATTGTTTAATGATCATCACGGGCACCGAGAAAAAACAAAGCAAAGTGATTTTAACAACAGCTCAGGTAATAAATGTATAGAGGGCTGACGCTTAATACGACCATCGATACTAAAATCGAATTTTTAATTTCAGGCCTTCCAAATTGCAAATCTAATACGAGAATATACAGAAGTTTTACAAGTACCTGTCGAGGATCCAAACAAAGATCCCGTACTAGGTGACACGATACCTGCCACATCCACAAATGGCTACGTATCGCAATGCAATACAATCGATTTACGAAAAAGTGGACGACCCGCCTCAATGGTATTACGAACTTCCGGTAACGCTCTAGTCGCACCCCAACCAAGTTAATAAAATAATAATATTTATGTATAATAATATAATCCCCCCATATAACCCCCTCAAAAAAGGTATATTTATATGAATAGCATAAATTTTAAGAAAAACAAACAAAATGTTATGATTGTGTGATAAACGATAATATGTTTTATGATTTTAGGTTTAAATAATTTTTATTTTTAATTAATTTATTTTTTCCGCGTAAATACCAAAACAAATAAAAGTATTATAAAATATTTAAATAAAATATATTATTACTTAAATTAACAAAATGTAGTATAATAAAATTAATAAAATTTTAGGTTGAACCAAAAACAACCAAAAGTAATTAAAAAAAAAAAAATTTTGATAAAAATATGTTTCTGCGGTACCAAAATTTCATCGCGTTCTTAAATAAAGCTTTTTGATTCTTATCACGAATTTATAAAATTTACATAATTACTAACCAACAGCCACACCACAATTAATATTTAAAATTAACAAAATAAAAATTTGAAATTAAATACTTTTGTATTTAAATTTTTTAGTACAAAATAATATGTTATTGTGCGTTAAAATGGTTGACTGAGTAATCAAAAAGATGATAAATCTTAAAATAAAATGATTAATTATGCATCCAAATAATTAGGTATAAAAAATATCGAATGACAAATCATTTAAATTAAACCAAAATAAATTTTAATTAAATCAAATTATTTATTTAGGAATAAAATAAAATGGAGAACAAATTTAATTTAATTATTTATAACGAAATTAATATTATTTATAGATTAAATCTGATTCTTTTGTAATGTTTGTGTAAATTATACAGGGTGAGTGTAAAGGTCAAATTAATATCGGTTTTATTCAATTCGTTTAAAAAAATTTCAAGTTAAATTACCTTAAAAACTGCCGGCACAGCTCATGCATCATCTAAATATGTATTATGCTTTCTGTATCGCATAACCCACCCTCCCATAATCGTCCTCTCAATGTTGCTGTTTCTAAAGCCTTATTGACTTAATAAAATTGAACAATTATAAATTATTTTGAGGTACCAACCGAAAATGAAAATATGTTATTTTTCTTAGTTGTAACTGAATTCGATTCTATTTAGAACAGAGCCACCAAAGAGATATTTCGGATAGTGAATTGTTCTAAAGTTGATCAAAGCCATTTTAAGAAATGCCCCTGACGTATTTCACTATCGATTGCATATAATGAAATGAGTGCACCCTGCTTTCTCATACAAAGATGCTTTCCTTGTATTATTATAGAACCGATTTGCAAAACAATCTTTTGGGCCATGGTCAAAGTAGATGAAGTTGGCTCGTTGGTCTTTTTCTAAGTGAACATAGACCGCTTCATTGCTGCTGAGTCCTATTTGGAACTGCGTTAAATAGTGAAATATTATATCACCAAACTGAATTGGGATACTCAACATTAAAATCTGCATATTAAATGTTTTCGATAGTAACGGCGTGTAAGGAAGTATCATTGAACTAATCTGAAAACCCGAAAATTTACCGAACTTTTGTTCGGGAGGTACTCGCAGGAATAGTATTTAACTTCCCACAAACCCTTAATTTGGCCACTTTTCAGTAACCCAGTCTAAGGTTAGATATTGCTCTCTAACTATATTTAAACACGTGATATGTCAAAAAAAAATTAATTTACCAAATATTAAACCACCCGCAAAAACCACATCCTTATAAAATTTTGAAATCATGTAAACAAGCTACATAAATCAAAATAAAACACAAAAAAAATATTAAAAACTAATCATGTTGATACTGCATACCAAAATAGCTACTTAAAAAATAAAATAACAATTGTTAAATTTATATATTAAAAAAAGTTTTTTGAAAATCTTATATAGATAGCCAATTCCAGATTAAAAAATAAACTAAATATTTTAGGCTTAATTAATTACAAATTAATATTTAATAAACAAATGTTGTAATAATTTTAACGTTTTTTTTTGGTATATTTAAAATTATTATTAGCATAACAATCAATTAAATTTCTATATATGGGACCTGATTACGATTTTTTGTTAAATTTTAATTTTCTTCTAATCAACAAAACCCTCCCCCAAACCACGTCAAGTCTCTTCTGTTATATATTAGCAATCTGAAATTTAGCTGCTGCAAATAAATTATTCTAGTCAACAAAACTATATAGATTTTCTTCCAACTAAATTTTTTTTAAATTTAGCAGACCTTATTAAAATATCCTCCTTATAACAAAACAAAAATATTTAGTAATTCTGAATTTATAAAAATAATTTTTAAATTTATATATAAATAAATACTAAAGTTTAAATGACTGATTTTGTTAAAATTGAAAATTTTTTAAAAATATTTTCCGTTATATTCACAAATTTATATTATAAAAACAAAGTAAAATACGAGTTCATAATAAGTCGAATGGCAAATCAAAATATTAAGATGAACGCGGGATAATGGCCACGCTGATTTTTTATATAGTACGAGGCTTCATCAATTTACATATATTATATATAGAGAGAACATTAATCAAATATTAATCCATAACAAATTTGTAAAAAAAATAATTTATAAAAATAAAAATATATTATATGAGATAAAAATTTATTCAAAAAAAAAACTTTAAATGGGTTTAGTTATTTTACTATTGAAGGCCTTTTAAATTGCGCACCCAAAAAATTATTAATCTAGCAAAATTCAGCTTTGGTTGTAAGGTTAAACTTTGTCTTGTTTTAATAATTAGTTGATGAACAGAACTAATTTACCACTGGTGGGGGAGTGCTCGTTTATTAATACGTATGCATACTAACGATCAAACGTGCATATAAATGAATAAAATGTACTAGAGGCTGCATAAGATGGCAGATAAGCAGATAAAATGTGATTTTGCTATTCACCGCTACAGGCAGCACTATCACAGAAAAGAAAATTTCTCCAGATATTTTGCAAACCATCAGAAAATTTATGAACTTTTTTTGAAACAAATTATTAATTCTCAGCAGAATGTTTTATGAAAAATTAAAGGATTTATGAAACCCGCTACACCTAAAATACTGAAATTATCATAATCATCATAAAGTAAATACACGACAAAACAAAGAAATGACCTGCGTCTGAGAAGAGAACACCATGGATTTTTAAAGTCATTTTAATGTGAAATTTTTACAAATTTTTAACAAAAAATGTTAGAAACAAGTCTATACAAAAATGTTTTAAGAGCTTTCTTTACTAAATTAAAATAGTTGTTGAACCTAACCTAAAAATTAAATTTCAATGTGTCTATTTATACAATTTTTCTTTACCATTCGAACCTATCTAATAAAAAAACTTCATATTTGCATACTTAACAATCGATTTTGTGATTTATACCTCAACCAGCGAAGACTTAAGAGCTTAAGTTGCACGCTGTTTGGAGCATTTCGGTTACTGCCACAATCACAATAGGCTTCTCGCCACAAATAAACAACGGAAGAAAATGTTCTCACAAACGCCCAACTTACCCTTACTTTAATAAAGAACACAAGATCTGCTCACAGATCATCGCAGGTGCTCAACCGAAACTTTAAAACTTTCAAAAAGGCTGTTAAAGAATGGTATTTTTTGTACATTTTCCTAGATAGCTGTTGCTACCGAACAGCCAAATACTTCTGCCGATTGGAATTTAGCCAGCGTTGATTACAGGTGGTAGTGGAATTTCTCCTGTCTAATTACAGCAAGGTTATAACAAGGCGTTCAGTTTTGTTTCAAGTTCTTGGTGCCGGAGTCTTTATTCTTAAAACCTGTAAGTCTCTTGAAGGTAAGTCTGCAAAACGGCACTGTATAAGCTCGTTACTAGAATTGTAAAATTAGTTAAAAACACAGGGTTTCTCATGGGAAGATTTCTTGTCATTGCATAGGTGCATTCGACATTGCTTTTTTTGCTACGATCACAGACGTGAACAATATTCTTTTTCCATCAAAACTACGAAAGGTGTTTGACAGGGGGTGTGCTCTCACTCTTGCAGTTGCTCTTGCTTATAAAAGTAAGCTTCAGAAGTCCAGGTTCAACGCTCAGGGCCATGCTGATGATCTTATTATAACTGTTTCAGGCAAGTGGGGTAACCTCACCATTTCAACCCTTGTTGGGAGTACGAATAAAATATCAGATTGTATCAAACATTTAAGAATTATCCTAGATTTTGGAATTCTATTGTATAGACAAACTAGAAAAATTTGGGGGTGGGGTTTGTGGTATCAACATATCTATACCAAAAGATTATATGACGAAAATAAGGATTGTTATTTGATATGATCATTTGTTCGAAGAAATTCATGAAAATTTCAGCCAACAAAGGTGACAGAGGGGAGCCCATGGGTCGACCATCAGCGAATTTGAAATATGTATTATCAAAACAGAAATAATTTTGTTTAATACAAGTCTCAAACACTAACTTCAGTTCACGCCGTAAGCCCTCATCTACAACATGCCTATCTACGTAACTTCAAACTATTTGAGACAAAGTATTGATTGGAATAGAAGTGAAAAGACTGGCAACGTCAAACGAAACTAGTTTTGAATTTAGTGGAATGTCGACGTCTTGAATTTTGTTAATCAATTCTACCGAGTTCTTAACCGAGTAAGCCGAAAAGAAATTAGTAAGACAATTGAAAAAATTTATGAAACCCTTACATAGCTATTGTAGGCAGGAGCATTACAATACGCGACTATTGGTCTAATCGGAATGCCCTCCTTATGGATTTTTGGTAAACCATAAAGGATCGGAGCGGATGGATTCATGACAGAGTATTCCCACCCAGTTCCATCAAACAACTTCGGGTACTGGTTGATACACTTATACTAACCGAAGTTTTAAAAGACTTAGTTGGATCCCTGCCAAGCACTATTGCTTTGCTTTCTGTAATAAAATCAGAAATTTTATTACCGTAATCGGCTTTTGTGAACACGGTAATTGTATTGCTTTTATCCGCTTTACACGCTATCATGTCATGGTCACGTAGTTTTTTCTTTATCGCATCAATCATTTTGAGGTTAGTATTATTAGAAACAGCAGAAGAAGAGTATGACGGAGTAGAAGAGGTATCAATACCTTTCTTTATTTGTAGCGCACACACTGATTTTAATTGGGTTGTCTGGCCAAATAAGGCAGTTTCAGCATCTACAGCGAGATTCTAGAATGATCGAAGGCTGATTTTGTTTGGCGTAGGAGCAAAATTAACACCATTGATCAGCATTTGAATCTCTGTATCACAAAAAGCGATTGAGGACAAGTTCTTAAAACGTGGATGAAATTCGAAACTAGACGAACCACTATTACCTCTACGGTTAATTGGATAAGCCTTATCCCGCAACACATCCAGTTTAGCTTTTTGTTTCACATATTGAATATGTGAAATTTCCGCTACCTCTGCACGAACATTTTGTCCAGCTAATCGAACTCAACGGAGTGCAAACGAATCGCTAACTCAGTGTGAACAACTTTAAGATGGAGATATAAGTTGTTCCTGGTGTTCCTTTACGCAGCTCGTTATTCCTCCAACTACAACGGGTTAGATTGATACCTCTTCTTCCCTCCAAAGATTTACTATTGCATTTAATATTAGTATAGTTAGAAAGCAAATTTAATTTTTTACAACTACTATTAAACCATATTTGATTATTATTATAAGAAATTCTTACCAACAAACCAGGATAAATTACGGCGAGAAGAATGGGACCTACTGAACAATAACTTATTAAATAAATAGGGAAGTTGCTTCGTTCCGAGAAATTTAAACATAAAAAGACATACACGAAGTTCATAAAAGTCAACCAAACTACAGCCAAAGATCAAATTTAAAAAGGGAGAAATGTGATCATATCTCCTAATACTAAAAATGAAACGAGGACAAGCATTGAAACATCTTTGGAGAACATTCATATTATCCTGAAGCATTCCAAACAAATCAACGTCACCATAAAGAAAATGTGGAAGAAGGTGCGTTTTACTAACCTTAATCAAATGATCACCCCAAATAAGAGTTTTGTTAAAAACTGAACAATTGTCGTGTTTTCTATTCAGATGGCTTGCGAACGAGCTTATACGTGTTGGGTTTTAAATTTACGGTTCCACACTTAAGCTTAGGTCATGCGGTTGTCTAGGTATGTATAGTACGGTGTTTCAAGCTGCGATTAGGTACGGGTTTGATTTGCTGTGTCTTCGACGTTTTGAAATCGAACGAAAAAAAGTTCAATATTGTCTAGTGCACTTAATGTAAGGACGTGCTCAATTCATTGTCTAATATTTTAGTCAAGTCGAAACTTATCAGGGAGTGTAAACATTTTAGCAATCTTCTCTGTCAAAAGAATAATATCCCGAATATGTGGGTACTAGTTCACCACTAAGTCTAAAGCTGCAATAAAAATTTATTTTCTGGCTTTATAAGGCTGGGTAGCCCATACGGCTACAATCAAGGTTCTACTGTAAAATTAGTCTCTTTGAATTTCGCTCATAACTTAAAAACTAACTTAACTCACAAATTTCTCAAATAAAAGTTTTCTTATCGCAAATAAATTAGTTTATCAAACCCAGGGCCAATAATAAGGTAAATCTTTAACTTTTCAATATTTATTTAAAAAATTAAACATTATTAACGTAATTTTTTGCATATTTTCAAAATATTTGGAACATTTTCTGTAGCTTTGAGATATTAGACGTAATGATCAGTTACATATTTTAGAAACCAATACAATTATAACATCAAGCTTCGATAGTTTTATACGTAAAATGTAAGCAAAACAAACACAATAATGTTTTTAAGAGTTACCCTGTATATATATATATATATATACATTTAAAAGAATATAAACAATTACTTCGTCAACTTTGATCACATGGTTGGTTCCCGTGAACATCCATCCAAAAATATTTTTAATTTAACCTGGACGTCTAAACCTTTTATCAACCGCATCCATTTACTTTTGGTGCTACGTCTCACGGTGATCTTTGGCCGCCACAACGATACTTCTCGAAACAAATCGGCTCGCAACGTTCAACGTATCCATATATCTTGCAGGAGGTCTTCCAAATAACCAAAACAGCCGGTCTTATCAGCACCTTAAGGATGTTGTGTTTTGTTTGACGCGTATTCAATTAGAATGATCGCGATTATAGACTTTTGCCCGGCACCACAAATTACACAGGTCTTTTAATTCTTGCGGTACCACAATTGATGTCGACTGACCCAGTCGATGTGATGAACTATTTATTCAATGGAAGAGGTAACTGCTTTCAACCCTAATAAAATTAATCTATCACGACAAATAATAAGGAAACAATTCTGCATTTCATCATTATCTAATCAATTATAAATGAAATCATCTTTTGCTTGTGTGGAATTATGAACAACAGTTCTAATTACCGCGACAGCCACAAACAAGTTTTGTAGTTAATCGGGTACTAAGTGTAATTTTGATAGACAAAGATACATAGAATATTCAAGGTTCGTAATAAAAAAAAATCTGCCGTCATTACCTCAGCAACCACAGTCTTAAATTAATATTCACTAAGTAAAGTACATACTTGTTACAAACATATATAAATTGTTACATTCAATATGTGTAGCTAATAAAGCATAATATTTGTTTATAAACAAAAATAGAAAATTAAATAATGTATTGATAATTAAGATGTATACTTAAATCACATTGTTTAAAAAGTATGCGTGTAATTTAAACTTACCAGCGGAACAGAAAAGTTGCTTAGCTCCTAAAAAGAAATTTTTGAATTGATATTGATTAAGTCGTGACGGGCACCTAGGTAAGCGCACTTAATGTGTTTAAGTAAATGGTGACATAGTAATGAGGTTTTAATTATTTTTTTAGTGATTACAAATGCACGTGTCGTTTCCACGTACTTACAATGACGATATACAGTAAAATTGTTGAAATGATTTTAAATTGTGCCCGTAAGGATGATTAATTGAACCAATCACGACCTTGCACCGGTCATATCCTAAATCCCGGAAAGATTTTACATTTAAAAGTCCGGTTCGAACTAACGAGAAATATTTTTCCTACGTATTGTGAAATCTAAACTAACTATTTTGCAAATTGTGTATACGATTTAGATGTTTTGTGTTATATTTATATTAAGAAATATGAGGTAAATAAATATTTGAAAATTAATAAAATCGTGTTGTAGATATTTCATTCAACTAAGCCTTAAATACATATTGTTTAAGACCAAATAAAAGAATTCGTCATCTATTATTAATTTGCGAGATTTATTCAAGTAATTTTCGTGATCGAGCGCTTTCCGCTTTATTCAGTAAACTGATCAACCTTACGTTAATCATAAATAGCAATAACTGCGGTTATCCATGAGACATAAAATCAAGATTAGAAGTACCATTAAAAAAAATATAAGTGTTTTAATTACATTTAATTAATAAAAAATAATAATTAACGAGAACCAACTATAAAATAGCAATCGCGTAGTTAACGTCATTAGCGCCAAAACTAGTTTTTGATAATACGAGTAAACAAACACGAGAACAGCTGATTGAAGTGTTAAAATTCCAAACTTGAACTAAATATTTATACGTAAATCCTGTATACAGTTTGGTTCCTCAAGTGACGAATTATACGTATACGATGCCAAAGTGTCTGTCCGACCATTTTTAGAAATTGTTGTTTTTTAGCGTTATATTTTAATAATAGAAAGTAAACTGTTTGGTAAAATGAAAAATTCGAAAAAATAAGAGATTTTGTTTCGTTACTCGGCAGTTTTAATTACTTTATCGTAATTCTCTCTAGCTTTCAAATCCCGTGATTTCGTGCAGGCCGACCATCATCCTGCTCTTCCGCTATTTCTTACGCTGACTGATATTTGATCGAACGGTTTCCTTCATTCGTTATAGCTGGAAAATTGTCCAGGTCAAGTTTCATGTTGGGACTTTTGGAAAATTCACGTGCAAACTTCAAAAATACATAAAAACTAGACGTTTAACGTGTAATGTCTGGAAAAGGTCTTACTCAATCTGAGGCCAAAGGACACCCATCCGATCTTACCACTCGGCCAATTTGTTCTGGGTTTCCCCGAATTTCCTTAAGTCATACTTACTGATATCATTCAAGCGTTGCAGTACGAATTCGATTTTCTATTTCACTTAAGTTTACTGTCTTTATCCGTTATATTAATAAGCAATGCACTACCAATGATTCCTCTCAACTAATGTCACCTAATTCATGATGTTCATCATCGAATTCCACCTTATTACTGGGAGCCATTTTCAACATCTGCTCCCTATCATTATCTGCATGCTCGATCTGCTGCTCCGGATCGCCTAAATCACCATTTCGTTTGCCAAACATTATGTCCAATTCCCTACTTTGTTGAAGAAGTTTTTGAACCATTTGTTGTGCAAAATCCTTGTTTTGTTATTTTACATACTTCCGTCATTTGATTTATAGCTGCCATTATTTGCACTGCCAGGTGACTCGAGAACTGTCTCTACCATCTCACGTTTATCATCTAGTTATCTAGATGATAAACGTGAGATGGTGGAGACAGTCTATTACCTCTTTCAACTCATAATTATCTTGGTCTAACCCTTGCTCTTCCAAGCTTCACCTAATGTATTTCTACTTCACCTAACGGTGTTTTAATTTTGCAACCGTAAAATCGTCTAAGCCCATCTTCTATATTCCCAATCCTACTGCTGTCACCAATTGTTAAGAGTTTGCTTTCAAATCCGGTTCGTATCACTGGATTGTGAATTCTTTTGTATAATGTAACGGTTTACAACACCAATTCTTGTAATTTACACCGCTTTCAGAATATTTCCTAATCTATTAGAAATAATCTATTCATAGATTTCCTAATACATATTTACTCACACTTACCACTACTGGAATATTCACGGAAAGTCCGGAAATATGATCACAATAATTGTCCAACTATTCTGAACAATTTCTGCTGAAATTATTTCCCGCCCAATTGACCAATCAACGCAGAGCTAATGCCTAGTAAACCAACACAGTAACAGTATATTAGAAATACTTACGATATCTGTACTCAAATACCTCCGGGATAACACCGTCGAGAAAGTACTAGATGCACATGTAAGTTACCCGAGGAATGGCGAATCGTTCCTAATGTGAAATTTACCATAGAAAGTAGAATTTTAGTGGAAGGGACTGTGTCTGATCCCTTTGAGATAACTTCACATCTCGACCATCCCTATTAATGGTATTACAAGTGAAAATATCCAATTTTCAGTACGACACTTCTTAACTTAAATTAAACTGCAACAATTAGAAAATTGATTCAGATTAATAATAGTTTTGGTTAAAAATTGTATTTGGGAGCGAGAGAAAAAGAAAAAGAAAACATTCACAATATGAAACGCAAAATGGTCTATCTATATTTGATATAGTTCTATAGTATGACAAAATCACTTGTCATACTATTAATAGGGATGGTCGCTGTGACAGAGAGATGAGCTCGCGCCTGTGGTTAATCTGCGGCTCGAGCACGGAGTAAGAAAAAACTCTATTGAATCTTTGCGTTGCACGTTCAATAATTCAGGCCAAATACTTGAATATGCAAATGTTATCGTGCAACTTGGCAGGAGACCGGAGAATGGTATCAAGAACAAATTAATACCGCTTATCATCCAAGCGGGACGACTGGGTCAGAAAGTGAACAGCAGCAAAACTAAATGCCTATCAACACCAAGGAGTAACCATACCGTAAATCTCGAAACAGACGACCATACCTTTGACAACGTGGAAAACTTCAAATATCTCGGATCAGTTATAACATCAACAATAATGCCCAGGCAGGTATTAAAGCCCGCCTAGCAGCCAAACTTCGAGGCCGTTAAATATCTTTCGCAGTAGTGTAAACTCGACTGTACATACAAATCTACATTAAACAGATAGGTCATTCGATCAATTTATGGTCCAATTAAGGCTGCGATCAACGAATATCGTATTCGAATGAATCTCAAGATTAATCATCTCCTTTGTGCGGTGAACCGAGATAATTGGAGGAAAACCTGTACAGACTCCCAAAATCCCTTCATGGGATGTGAAAGCAAAAGAGAGACGTAATTGGACTTTATTACAAAGTTCGTTTTGGTAGATTGAATAATTCTTTATCAATTTGAAGTTTGATTTTCTACACGGTTTATCTCTTGGTTTAAAGTTGTGGAATGTTGCTGCGTAAAATGACACTTTGTTCACGTTTTGGAAGTAAATTTAACAGCTTTATCATTTGTCAGAGCTTCCTGTTATTGTGCGATACAGGAACTGTGTAGAAAAATCGGATCATAGTGTACTCTACTGAAAAATACAAATCTTCTAGGTTTGAGTATCGTGATATCAGGCTGGCAACATCACAATTGTATTACATCAATAGTTGGCAATGCGGATCTGTGTTGCGTTCGTTCCTTACCAGTTGGAAATTTGTCAACATACATGTGAACACTTTTTTTACGAAAGACATGCCTTGCTTTTTCCTACTTTTTTTTCTAAGTGCGTAAGAAAAAGACAAAAACTGTTTTCTGGTCGATTTTGGATGCGGTATGTTGACTAAATGATTTAGTGATGACACGTCATATTAGTTTCTCATATGATTTGTCCAATTGCAGTCCACATTCGACGACAATTGTGAGACATGTCATATACATATCTTCTTACATGAAAAAACGACTTTCTTACGTGAAACATATATGACAAGGCTTCGGTCTATCTTATTCTATCAAGTACTTTTAATATGGCGTAGGTAAACAATCGAGAGGATTGAAATAATTTGCATGTCATTTCACGTTCTTTCTTTGTGACAACGCCATTGTTTTATTTTCTGTATAACGTGTTAACAGTTTGCTTATGGAATTGGTAAGTAAATATTTTGTAAATGATTTAGGTATTTGAAATTTTTGTTTAAATTGTAACCAACATTTTTTCATTTGTTTAGGTTTGGTAAAAATGTAAAGTTGACCCAGTTAGATTACCAGCACATATACGGAAAGATGACCAATATTTTTTAAATAAGTTAATGTATAATTATAATTTATGTATTTAAATAAAATTAGAAATATTTGTCTTCATTTAAATTAAATATTTCATTATATTTATATACACATATTATGTACATACATTAAATTACTTCAGACATATCATTACGATTCATTTCAGATATATCTGAAACAATTCATCTGAGACATGTCATATTCGATTCGTCTATGACTGCTCACATGCGATTCATCTCAGACATGTCGTAAACGATTCATCTCAGAAATATCGTAAACGATTCATCTCAGACGAGTCACAAACGAAAATTAGTCCTATTTGTTGATAAATATCTGTATACGTGTCATGCTTGGCTATCGCTGATGTGTCGTCAATGGATTTCCTGCTGGGTTCCTTCCTTCTGAATTTTTTTTTAAATCAATCAAAGTTGCTGAAAAAACCTCGTTTGTAACCAATGAAATTGGTTTAAAAAAATTTCAGAACGAAGGAAGGGACGAAAGAACGCAACACTGAATCCGCCTGCAATCGGTTTTCTTTTATGTATTCTCTTGAATAGCTGCGGTGATTCCAAAACTTTACCTGGTACGTCTGCCGCTGTTTACCGTAGATCTTGTGACACTGCTGTTTCTGGATGTGATTATGGTCTGGTTCGTTCGTTGAGTGTGATTATTTCAGCTAACGCGGAGACTGGTAGTGGTTATGGTATTTTTTTAAGGATAAATGCTTTAGACTTAGATCTAGTGGCACCGGACAAGTGGTGCAGTGGTTAAAGCTTCGGCACTTGGATCGGGAGGTACTGGGTTCGAATCCCATCAGATTCTAGATGCAAATCGAGTTTTCATCATCGATTACGATGTGGAGCTTGCAATGTGCAGGCCTGTAGTTGTGTGATGAGTAGGTTAGGTGAAAGGGTTAATGATGTGGCGTGAATGCGTTGTATCGCAATGGGCCAAAAATGGCCCAAGTGTCAACCACTGAAACCTAAACCAAGATCTAGTGACCCGTCGATTTTCTTCTGAATGTTGTTTCATGTCTTATGATAGAAATGGCAAGAATGGTACTTCGCATATTTCCTTCTGCTATCTCAATGTTTTTAATTGACTTGTCAAGTAATGAATTTAAGCTATTCATTCTCATCTTACACTCTGGATAAATGCATCATAAACCCTGCGCCTCACCTTATGATTTTCATGGCTTATGGTTACATCAACAGGAAATTTATTTAGTATCTAGCAGATTTACCAACAAGTTGGAAACGAAGATTCTATACCATTCTAAGCCCTAACCAAGGCTGGTTCTGCATTTAAAATCGCCGAAAACGATAATTTAAAAAAAATAATCCAGCCATATCCAAATCTAGAGGTGCTCATGTTAATCGAGGCCAACTCTTTCTTGTGGTGATTCTGATAATGCTTTAATAATAAAATAATATCTAAATCTAATAAAATAATATTGCATAAAAATGAAAATCGGCCTTTTAAAGATCCTTTTTTTCCTTTTCTTTAAATAACATTTAATTTTGATACCGAAAACATTTTAAATTTCATAACAATATAAATTTTCCCAATTATTTAATTACATAATTAATTTAATTTTTACCTCTGTGTTGTAAACAACATTTTTATGTTTAATATTTTTGTAAAATAATAATATTTATGTAATACGACAATAATTATGTTACGTCTGACATACAAAGCAAATTATTAATTTAAGTCTCTCAGTATCTCCTGTAAGTAATATATTTTTTAGTTTTATAAATTATAATTTTTGTGATAAACTATTTTCTTACACATTTATAAGATCTTTAGGACATAATATTAAGACATTCATAATAATTATTTTATGTATAACAATAAGCCACTGTAAAATATAATATTTATTTAATTCGTATTTACAATTTTGGTGGAAAACTAATTCAATTACTATTAAGTTAGTATAATAATTTAATAACGGCTAATCTAGAGCGGCTTCGGTATTACATATCTTTGTATAACATATTTTGTATGGTCGAATCTTAAGTATATAGGTATTTCATAAAAATAATAATTTTTTGCCATATTTAATTTTTTTTTTTATATTATGTATTGTTAAACCATGACTTTCGATATTTAATTTAGTTTTGAAATAACTAAATCGCTAATCTATTAAATCGCTTCAGTCTAAGATAATTTTTGTTGTTTTTATGTTTAATTAGTAGTTACTTTTAGTTACTTGGTTGTGTAGACCGGTTTCATTTCGGTTGAATATTTATCAAAAATAATTAAGCTTTATTGATCACATTCAATTAAATATGTATTTATATGTATAATTATTATGTATTTAATATCAATAGTAATTTTTAAATTAATCGAAAACGCGGTTCAAATTTAGTTTAGTTCTTTGATGATAGTAAAATACGTCAATAACTTTTTATTTTAATTTAAAAAAACATTTAAAAAATCGTCCGAGACACACAACATTCCACACACGAGTAAGTCAATAGAGGTTTTTTTTTTAAATTGATGAACAACTACAATACCTTACGCTCGTTTCTTGTCGAACCGCGCTTGGCCCATTTTATAAAATAACAAAATTTAACAAGTACATTGAAAGCCTACGACTTATTTAATAAGAATCATTGATGTTTCTTTGACTTCCAGAGTACGAAATGTTCATTCAAAAGATTGGAAACTTATGAAAATGCGATAATTTTACAATAAAATTCCCTAAAAATTATCAATACAGTTAATTGGAACAAATTTAAAAAAATATTTGTAATTTTCTATTTTATAATTATTTAATATAGGTATAATGTGGATAATAATAAGGGCGCATATTTTAATGTACGTCTAACCAAAATTACAGCAGGAATTTGTCTTTTTGGCCGTTTTGTAGAATGCTTTGCTCTGGATCGATAACTGTTCCGATTTTGATACCAAATCATCTAACTTCTCGCCACGCTGTAGCACCGATTCGATTGTATTCCGTAAGATAATTTTTGTCTCATCTAAGTCACCTTGGATCTTGGTTAGGGCGTCAGCTTCTCGTGGATCTTGATATTTTGATAGGTATGTGGGTAGCTGTGTAAAATTTACTAGACCTTCACCGCCGTTCGCCCATAGATCTGAAGAAACTTTAGCCGTAAAATCGTCCAACACTTTGGTGAGTAATGTATGTGCCACCCGACCTGGATACTCATGATCTGCTATTAACACACCAGCCAAGTTATCAGCGCGCACATAAACGTGACACATGTAAATATCCTGTTTGACAGATTGTCTAGACACTGATTGTGTTCGCTCCACAATGGTTTTACTGGCAAATCTAGAGTGGGAGTTTAATGAAAAATCAATCATAAAAAACAAACAAATCATTCCCACCCTATAAATTCTTGCACTGAGCTTCTTTGAAAAAATGAAAAACTCTGTAAGTCATAGCTGGCACATAATAAACGAGCTTCACTGGGGCCCTTACAGAATAAACTAAGCGAATATAATTTAACCATATTGCTGAAAAATTTATTTGTACAGAAATCACTGCTCTATTTTCTCCCCACGCACACAAAAGATGAACACAAGAAGACACACAACAAACGCAGCCTCGCTATACGAAAACTATTTATTTGTATTTGCATACACAGTTTATTCTATGTTCTCTGTATTTTATAACATACAGTACATTTATCTTCTAAATATTATTAAATAACACTTGAAATTAGGTTTTTATTTATTATTAATATATGTATCTAGTGTTTTTGACGTACGTCATTTAACTCCAGAAAATATGACACTTATCAAAAACGCAAAATCTAGTACTCCATAATAAAATGTTTAAATCTGGAATTGTTAGGTTTCATATTTTATAATTGAGCTTACATCTTAGAGAAAGAAGAAATACAGAGTGAATGATTGTAGCTGTCAAGTGAGTCAAATTCGGAGGGTAAAAGAGAAAGCATATAAATCAACGGGTCGTATTTAGAATTTGCTCGATTGAAATTTAAAATTTCTCAAATTCACAATTATTTTTATTCGAATATAGTACGCATTAAATGCTTTTATTTTCGATAAAAAAATTATACTTATAATATTCCAAAATAAAAAATAATTATGAAAAGAAAAACACGTAGAATATGTACGTAGTAATAAGAGAAATGCGACACTGGTAATATAACATATGTTTACAAACACACACACAAAATGAAAAACCCCACACCGAAATCAAAATTGTTTACTTAATTTTCTCTGATTTATAAATTAAATAATGGATAAATTTATCACAAATCACTTTTTTCTTAACATAATTTACATTTTATTTTATATAAACACTTAGTAAACTTACTGATGGTAAGATACGCCTTTTTGAAATTTTTTTATGCGTATTTTAACAATTTTTGACAATACACTTCATTTCAATTAAAAGTTTGTAATTTTTTTTATCAAATGTTGCACTACCACACGCACTACTACATAAACCACTAAATATTTTTATTATTTTAATGTATTTTAATTAATAATTTTTTAAGCACAAATTTAAGTCGTCACCATAGGTTATCATTGCGCACATAAATAGACAGCTGATTTGGGGTTTTTCGTTTTGAAATATGAGTAAGCCATATGCTTTTTTATATAACCATCCTGCACTGACGTGCCTCAAATGAAATAGCAAATTTTATATGGGAAAAAAAAGGTTTCTACTCTGTAGTATACCTCTTACATGTACATATTTTTGTTTTTTATTCACCAGTTCAGAAGTATGTATTTAAAATGGGATGGTTAACCGTTTATAATGGTTGCACGGACAAGTGTCGCTCTACGGTAATACAAAAACTGTACATATATTTTTTTGTTGGCCATTTTACGGCCCACGATCACAATTCTGCACGTAAAAATCGTGTATGAAAGAGAATCATGGAAGAAACAATTTGCGCCGTTTGACAAACAGAAAAATCAACTACATATATAAAATTACGCTACTAACCTCAACAACAATGCGTAAGAAATGATATTTTTAGATACATAAAACTTTTAACACTATTTGCCGTAGGCACTTGGTGAAATACTACACTTAATAAACACATTTCACTGCTTGTTTTTCTATTTCACAAAAAATTATTTTTGAACTTTTTAATTAAAATTTTTTGTTCAGAATGTTTAAAAAGTCACTCGATTGATTTCGACTTGTTAAGTCATCATCAGGAGCATCTACTCCTACCAGCAGATACTCCCTGGGGTGAGATGTTGTAACATCACTTTTTTCGATACTATCGAAAATTACATCTCTTTCATCACAAATTAAATTTATCGTTTTTCCATTTTTCAATTACATTGCTTCTATTGCGATCTCTACCTATTCGAATAAAACATAATGTCGTTCTACTCTTATTGTATCACTTACTTATTTTAAGAGTGAAACTTTATTGAAAAACAAAAGAGATAAATAAACAATTTATTCTAGTAGTGTGCGATCGCAATATAGAAAGCAGAATTGAAAAGTGAAACGACAAGCAATTTTGTTTTAGGAAAAAGAGATATAATATTCGATAAATATCGAAAAAAGTGATGTTACAACATCCCACCACTGATGATGACCTAACAAGTCGAAATCGATCGAGTGATTTTTTAAACATTTTGAACAAAATTTTTTAATTAAAATATTCAAAAATAATTTTTTGCGAAAAATAAAACAAGTGTTAACTGCAATGTGTTTATTAAGTGATACATAAAACGAATACATACATATGTATAATAAATATAAATATATATTTTTTTCTTTAAGAGCGTTATTTACTAAAATAAATTTGTTGTTAAACCTAACCTAAAAAATAATTTTCAATATGTGTTTTTATATAAATTTTTCTTTACCACTCGACTTGCATGCATAATAGAAAAACTTCCTATATGCATACTTACATACACAAACAATTCCTGGCCCTCTATCGGCAATATTCCTAGTTAGTTTTCATAAATTTTTTGAAAAATATCTGTAATCTATTTCATTTAAATGTTTTCTATAATATAAAAAAAAAACTAGGTACGAGATTATGAATTTAACTTTATTATTGTGAAATTAAAATTGCGCCTATTGTTGTTGTGTATCCCGTTCGAGCTTCAACACTTTCTCCAAGTTTGAGAGCTATTAACAAAATATTAAAAGAAAGTTTCGAGGAAAGGGAAACTAAGCATGAGTTTTTCATTTTCCATTTAATGAAATTTAATATGGAAATGTTATAATATTTTAAATCAATTACAATCTGTATTGGTTATAAACCTGGAGTTAAAAATTAAAAATCAGGTGATCTATCAGAGAAGTACGGGTTCATGTTCGAATAAAAATTAAATGGACGGAACCTCCGTAACTTTTTCGTCATAGTAGACCGCCACGGATTATCAAAAGCGACACATACATCTAGGAGTACTGCTAAGACGTTCTTTTGTTCTGAATTCTATGTTGACCATTTGCACCATAGCGTTCTCTATGAATCTATTCTCTCTGAATCAAAACTGCTTGTCGCTGTATCTTCCGCTATCATATGGGATATGTTCATCAAGTAATCCAGTAATCAATTTTGCAAATAATTTACGTAAGCCTGGCAGCAGCATCGAGTATTTTTGATCTTACTTCAACGAATACACAATTCGAGTCGCAGTACTGTAGTGTTTTGAGCACCTCCAGATCACCAGTCAGGTGCCAATCGCTGCTTGTGTATTACCATCGTCCCGGTGATAATTCTTGTCGACGTACGTAGCCATGCCACCTGCTCTACCTTTAACCGCGTTGCTAGGACTCTACCATACAGATGAGGTCAATGTTATGATGTTCCGTTGCCTGCTCTCGTGCTCTGCTCAGTACGAAGGAAGAAGAACAATCGAAATAGTTCGAAGGACTACTTTAAACGACCAACCTTCTATCACCCGGAAGAAAAAAGTGTTTTTTTTTGCTTCAAATTAAGTCCACCATACACAAATGTGTAAATAATGTAATGTAGTTGCGTTGTTTTTCATGATTCTCTTTCGTACACGGCTTTTACGTACACAATCGTGATCGCGGGCCGGTAAAGGGATATCATAATTTTGTTTCCAGGCCATAGATTAAGCACTTTTTTTAAGTCACTAGCGCAGTTCGTCTATCAGCTTAACTATTCGCCGATTTTTTTCACTGCAGCTGAATAAAAGTCACTACATATTTATTTTTCTGTGTATTTCAAGTAAAAATGCGGTTAATACAAAATCAAATTGTTAAATTCGGGCAGTAAAAAGTTTTAGGTTAAATGTTGACATGAACAGCACAATTTTAGATAAATCGGTCACTTCATCAATTGTCCTATTATTGTTTATTAATATTGATTTGTATTAGTAGTCACATCAATAAAATTTCGTTTGTGTCATGAAATAGGTTGGTCATCTCTGACGTAACGCTTGCGTAAATCAAAGTCCACGTGTACGTAACTTTTCTAATGTTTACGTGTTCAAAATGAAAAATTTCCGTTGAAATAAATTTTATATCGCGATGACTAACTGCAATAACCAATTATAAAACAAGAACTTATCGGCCTTTTTTGGGAAACGCAAATAAACAGTTTTATCAGTTTATTTTTATATGTGTGTACATAAAGTTTGGTGTTATCGATACTAAAAAATTAAATAAAAAAAATAATTACTTCTAGTACTACCCAAAATAAAATTATTTGTGTTGATAAAATTTTTTATCGCTCTCCTATTCTAGTACAAAATTATTACTTTGGTCCATCATGTTATTTATATAAATTTCCCTGTGACCCGCAGCAGCACTAATTTTTCTTTTAATTTTTCTAATTTTAACCACATCAGGGTTTTGGCATTTCATGAAAATGTTTGGACTTGGGGCGTGAAAATCCGTCTTTCTCTTTATATAATTTTATTTATTTATCATTTAATTAATTTATAGTTTTTAGTAACAAAATAAAGTTTTATTTTAAAGTGTCTTGTAGTGTTATAAAAAATAATCGAAAGGTTGGTGCAAAAATAATATAAAAGTGAATGTAAAATAAGAAAATTATATGAATGAAAAGAGAGTGGAAAGTGTTGGAAAAATGAGATGAAAATTTTATTTTTATTCATTTTCATGGTTACAGATTTATGATACATCTGACATATATAGAATTAGTGTAATGAATTTATGTAGCGCTATTTTGAATAAAAATTAATAATATGAAAATTTGTCATGAAAATTCCACAACATAATTTCTGATAATTTCCGTACTGCAATAATTGCGTAATAACAGTTGGAAGTACTTTACATGTACATAGCTATTAAGTACAAATTAAAATTAGTTACACTTTCAATTATTATTCTTTTTAGTTTCTTGAACTGTCTCCAATATGTTTTCTATTTAAGAAAAAATTTATATTCGGAGTTAATTTAAGAAAAAAATTTTAACCCGGGAAAATTTTTATTTTCTTGATTATATCGTCTGATATTTTCGTACTCTTGTTAATTTATTCATGGCTCTAAGAACTCTTTATCCTTATAATTTTTGAATAAATCCGTTAGTAATAATGTCGCGTGAAGCATTCCAAATTAATAAACAATTTATCGTTATCATTTTATAGTTGTTTTTAGAACTGAGTAGAATACAACAGACACACGGTAATCATGGATCCCGAAGCTTTTTTAGACATCGCCAATCAGGTGACAAAATTAAAAATGTTCCCATACTTCGATATAGCGCATAGTTTACTGTGTGCTTTATCGGTGCGAGAGGATTTAGGAACAGGTTTGTGGCTTGAATATTGTGATCGCTAGTTTACTAATCCACGGTTTTGTTTTAGGTGCTCAAGCATTTTCACGAAAACATCCGCTCGCCTGCTGGTTATCAACCATGCTTGTAATATTTGCCGGTGGCATGGTTGCCAACGGTTTATTGGGTGAACCAATACTAGCGCCACTAAAAAATACACCGCAACTATTGGTGGCCACCGCAACATGGTATCTCGTATTTTATACACCATTCGACATAGGCTACAAAGTTGGTAAATTTCTACCAATCAAAATAGCGGCGAGTGCAATGAAGGAAATATATCGGGCGAAAAAAATTCACGACGGTGTCACACATGCCGCTAAATTGTATCCAAATGCGTATATAATTATGATTATAATTGGTACACTAAAGGGCAATGGCGCCGGTTTTACAAAATTATTTGAACGACTAATTCGCGGTGCTTGGACACCAACAGCCATGGAATTCATGCAACCAAGTTTCTATACAAAGGCTTCCATTGTTGCGTCTATCATCTTCGTTTTGGATAAAAAGACTGATCTAATTTCGGCACCACATGCGCTCGTCTATTTGGGAATTGTTATATTCTTAGTCTATTTCAAAGTAAGTATCATCTCATCCAATATTCTTTTACCATATCTAAAATCACAATTTACATTTACAGCTATCATCACTACTCTTGGGTATCCATGACCCGTTCATCCCATTTGAAAACCTATCATGTGCTCTATGCTTCGGCGGAATATGGGATAGCCTAGCGAAACTATTTGGCCGAGGCCAGACAAAAGAAGAGACTAAAGATGCCAAAAAAACTAATTAGAAACGAATTTCCTACCTATGTATGTATGTATAAGAGTAAAGAACTTATATGTATCCGGGCGCACAATTAATCGGATGCAATGCAATGATTTATTATATATTTAAATATTTTTAATCGACCAATAATATTTATAATATTGTTAATCTAGTCATGTAATTTTTTATTAACTAAAATTATTGTACATTTTAAAATTTTTATGAATCGAGTACCATTCACTGTGCGTTAATATTTGCGGAAATTAGTACGGTACAAATACATCGCACCCGCTCCCGCAGGTATGAATATATACTTGCGCGAGCGAGTACGATGTATTAGAGCCACACTAATTTCCGCAAGTATAAACGCACACTCAACAGCGGCAATTTAAAGAAGCTTAAGTGCGTAATGAAAGTGGGTTAAAAATATACAATACACTGACTTCTTTAAATTTTTATTTTGTGAGTAAAAAAAAGTAAATGTATAAGGATTTATATTTGAAATACAAGTGATTTAAATAATTACATTTTCATGTATGATTTTCTATTTTATGTTTCTTAACCGTCCTATTTTTCTCAAATCGTTTATACACTAAGACCCGAAAGATCGTAAGTGTAACAAACACATTAGACAAAAAGCTTTTAAAAATCATACCCATATTAAATCGTACCCGAATGCATTTTGTAAACAACTAAAATGCGGTTAGGGTCATATAAACCCGAAAGGCAATAGGAAAATTAAACTAAGTGCGTGTTTCAATTGGTTTAAATGCCGCATAAAAAGTTAAAAAGTTAAAAAAAAATTCGTGGTAATTTTTTTTTAACTTTTTAACTTTTTATCTGTTTCAATTGGTTTAAATTTTGACATTAACATTGTTGCTTATTTTATGTGTTGTTATGAACGTATATAGCAAATTTAAATATGAAAATATGTAAAATAAATACTATTTTAATGTATATTAGTTAATTATGGCCAGTTTACATCTAAATCATTATGATTTTTCTCAAAATTTGTACATGACAAATTTGTGTTTACAAACAAATATTTTTCTCAGCCAAATGTTTTCCACATAAAAATTTTATCAGCTCTTGAAGCAGATAAAAAGTTTGACATTTTTATTCACCACAATTTTTAACTTTTAAACTTTTTATGCGGCATTTAAACCAATTGAAACACGCACTAAACGTATTTACCCTCGGAACTTTTTAATTGTAACAATAAAGTTGGGGGCAAATGGTGCAGTGATCAAATACCGGGCAAGTGGTGCAGTGGTTAAAGCTTCGACACTTAGACCAGGGGAGGTACTGGGTTCAAATCCCAGCAGAGGCAGAGGATGCAAAGCGAATTTTCGTCATCGATTACGATCGGTGATGTTAATAGACACAACTAAGACCACCACCTCTGTTGGAGTGCAGAATTCACCGCCGACCCACCGTCCATGTCAGTGTACAGGTTGACATGGAGCTTGCAATGTGCTGGTGGTAGAATGAAAAGGGATTGATTGCTTTAAGGGACATTAAATCCACTGGACAATTAGGTAATACTTTTATAAAAAAAACAAAAGTTATCAACTATCAGAGTTCGGTGATCAAAAAAGCAGCGCTTGTAAAGATGAACCAAGAAAGTGTGCAACAAAATTGTGGTACCCCAAGCAAAGGGCTTTCTACGAAAAACTATAGATTGTAAAAATGTGTCGATAATTAATGGAATGTGTCACAAATTGAAAAAAATGAAGGCATTCTAAAGAACTTTCAGGTAAATACATTTACATACAATTCATGCAAAAATTTATACGTAATTGCGAGTTAAATTTGAGCCATTTATTTTGAAAGTGCTTTAAGTCCATTTTACAAAAAAATAGTTAATTGTAACAATAATCACAATTCTTAAAATTCTTTTTATATTTTACAAAATGTATTACACAGTGTAATACACTTTATAAAATGTAAAAAGAATTATAAGAATTGTGCGGTTATTGTTACCATTAAACATTTTTTTTTGTAAAATGGTCTTAAAAAACCACTCAAAATATACGGCTTGTATTAGAGAGAAAAGCCGATAACTACTAGAGCCGCTGGAAAATAAGAAAGAAAATAATACATGAACAACACCCAGTCATAATTTTTATGTGGTTACCACCGGGAATCGAATTCGGGAAAGAATGCTAGATACTTTGCTAGGTGTCCATAGCCCATAACCCCAAAAGCAATTCCGTGATTATAAGGTGTAATTAACGACACCTTAATGGCAACCTAATGAGAAATGAAATTTCCAAAAAGCAGTAAGCAACAAAGGGGGGTTAATTACATATTGTGATAATATAAATATCAAGTTTGTGCCACCATTTCTAAAAAGGGAGGGAGATGTTGTGTGAATTTCATGTTGCCTATAAGCTTTCTAATTAAAGAGATATCAAACCATTTTAATGATTGCTGATGAACTGGTTAATTCGATGGAGTAAAAATATGCCTTGAAGATGGCAACACATGGAACATAAAGGACGAATAAAAATTATTATTAGAAAATTATTGAACTACATTTTTTATTGCAAATGAGCATGTTGCTCAAAATGGGATTTGTAGATTCACAAAATTGTATAATAAATAAATAAATAAAGGGGGGTGGGAGGAGGGGATGTATCGACGTCCCCTATTCGTACCTGCAATGGTTACACTACACTCGCCATAATAGAGGGAATGAAAGCAGAGGGGAGTTTGGAGTTGGCTTCTCATCAATAGGCTCGTGGAGCAGCATGTCATCGACATTCGCAATGTCAAAATAGATATATTTGTCATGTTGGAAGATCATCAATAAAATTCCGCACCATGACATTAAAACCATTATGGGCCAATTTAAGCGACCAGTAATATTTGTATTAAGTATGTTTTATCCTCATAAGAGAATCCACAAAGTAACGTGAAGAATGAGGGAAGAACTGAGAACCAAGTCGATCATGTCGCCTAAGAAACACTACCTGCATATCCGACGGAAATCTTACAGAAGAATTGATATGAAGAGCGACCATGATCATATACTCGTCTCCTTCAAATACCAGTACAACCATCACTATTCAAAAGGCAAGCACAAAAAACGCTGGAATTCGATGTTCTAAAAGATCTACTGTCATTACAATGTTACAAATCTCCTGTCACGGAACCAGCATAGCAATAACGAGGACCCTCCTCCTAACATCCTAATGCAATTGTTCCGCCATTATTAGTCTTAAAATGTTTTTTCAAGCCGGTAGAGGAAGCAGCCTTTTACTCTTATGCTGGTAAAGAACGCAGTTCCTACTAGCTTTCCTGTCATTATTAAAGGTCAAAAGAGAAGCAATGATTTCTTATTAAGTCCAGATCGTTTTCCGCCATCGTTTACCGTACTGTAATAACAAAGATTACGAAATGACAAATATTTTAAGATTATATCGTCATTTGTATTGCCTGGTTTACATACAACCAACATTTTTCTTCTGCAAAATGAATAAGATATAACATTGACTTTGAGATGAGAGACAAGAAAAGCAATATATCCCAACAAAATTTTGCAGAAGAATTTTTGAGCACAAATCACCATAAAAATGAAAATGTTGCCATAAAATATATTCGATCCGAGTATTTTTATGGCAACATTTTTAAAATTAACAAGAAAAAAAATTATTTCGTATTTATAAATGTTGAGGATTCATAATAAAAACAGACGACATAGATAAAAATGTAAATTTCGCATTTTAATTCATTAAAAATAAATTAATAATGATCCTATAAAAAAAAATTACGCCATTACTATATATGTTTATTTCTTTCTGGCATATTGAATATTTTTATATAGCGGATTATTTCTTATTTACTTGCAAAAATTTGTAGAAGAAAACAATTTTATACAATATGTAAACCGGGCAATATATTTTTTCAGTAAAAAAAGAGCGAAATAAAAATATAATTTCGCCACGTATCAAAACGAAACAAAATAAAATTTCAGTAAAATTTACTGGGGAAAATGTTGCCATTTGTTGTCTTTGTCACTCTAACGTAATTTTAATATGTATACTCTCCTCTTTTCGGTTTCTCAGTATTCTTTACTGAAAAATATGTTTCAGTATGGAATAAAGGCTTTATTATGCTGGGATTCCACAGTGAAACAATTTTTTCAGTAAAAAATACTGAGAAACCGAAAAGAGGAGAGTATACTTATTAAAATTACGTTAGAGTGACAAAGACAGACAAATGTTGCCATAAAAATTATTGAGTTTCATACGTTTTATGGCAACATTTTCCCCAGTAAATTTTACTGACATATTTTTTTGTTTCTTTCTAACGAGTAAGGGATTTATATTTTTATCTCGTATTAATTTTACTGAAAAAATTGTTTCACTGTGGAATCCATGCATAACTCTCGTCGTAGAACTTTTAACACGATCTCATACATCTTACGACTTAATGCTTAATAAATAACGAACTATCTATCACCTCTTACTCTCCCCGACCTACTTCCGTACACAATGGCCTTCGAGTCACATGACTCATTCCGGAGGCAACTGAAAGTTCTTTAAAGTACACCGAAACTGTGACTGCTGTGAGAACCGTTGATTGCCTCTTTCTTCTATTAAACAGGAGCGTCTAACGGGGTCTCTCTCTCTCTCTCTTTATAACCAAAACTCTGAAGATGAACGGTCGAATACGTAAATATTTTAGTTAACGCCACAAACTGGGTTTAACTGTAATTCGATTCTAGCTGCATATTATTTTCCCCAAGTAACAAAAAAAACAACAATCAAGAAAAGTTTTACAAAAAGACAAAAATGTACTACATAAAAAGTAAACCTACTAACAGCCAGAATTGAATCAATTATACTAAATATTACGTACAATTCGTAATAAACGATAAGGTGATGAAATGTCTTAATTTTGTTCACGTTAGGTAAATCGTTTGACATCTCTGCATTAAATTCGGTGTTGTTTTATCTCTAAAGAATTAATTGAATCAAATAACATAATAAATTAAAATGGATTTATCCCTGGGAAATATGTCTTCAAACCAAAAAGATGAACTCATGGACCAAGTGAAACAACAAATCGCGGTAGCAAATGCACAGGAGTTATTGACGGTATGCTAAAAAAATATCTAACCTCAAATTATGTTTTAAAAATTTTATTTAAATTGTAGAAAATGACAGAGAAGTGTTTTAAAAAATGTATTGCCAAGCCTGGTTCCTCGCTAGAATCTTATGAACAAAAGTGTATATCATTGTGTATGGATCGGTTTATGGATTCATGGAATTTGGTGTCACGGACTTATGGCAAAAGACTGCAACGGGAACGTTCAAATATGTAATATAGACATTCAGAATTATACGAACAATATGTATATACTAATATTAATACAGTTTAAAACGTTTAATATAAACTTATGCAAAATACGAGATGTAGAATAATGCAATAAAATTATAGAAAAGTAAAAAATTTTTGTATTGAACTTTGCTTTAAAAATTTATTATTTAAAATATTTTAGTACTAGATTTTTTTTGACAGCCAGGTTCGTGACAGATGTCAAAATTGACGCTATTTTTCGCTGTATTATTTACATATTGTAAAATTTTATAAACAAACAATTTGAAGTAGCATTATTAACAATTTGAGGTAGCATTATTACTTAAATAAAAGTAATTCTCACTAGACATTATGGAAGAAGAGTTTGATGACGATGGATGGATGGGCCGCCGTGGAGGAGACGAAGAGGTAAAATTACCGGTGCTTCATTCGAAGTGAATTTGACGTTCATTTGTTTTTAGATGGAGGCGGCTGACGAACCATTCGAGAATCCTCAAGAAGTACTTGATGAATGTTTAGAAAAGTTTTCCACACCCGATTATATAATGGAACCGGGCATTTTTGCCCAGCTGAAGAGATATTTCCAAGCCGGTGGAACACCGGAACAAGTTATTAATTTATTGTCTCAAAACTATACAGCCGTCGCTCAAATGGCAAATTTGCTAGCCGAGTGGTTAATATTAGCAGGAGTTCGAGTTACAGACGTCCAAGCAATGGTTGAAAATCATTTAAAAGATATGATTCTACGAACATTCGATCCCAAGAAGGCAGACACTATTTTCACAGAGGAGGGTGAAACGCCAGCCTGGTTGACTGAAATGATAGAACATCGTACGTGGCGGTCCCTTATATATCGGTTAGCCGAAGAATATCCTGACTGTTTAATGTTAAACTTTACGATAAAATTAATATCGGACGCGGGATTCCAGAGTGAAATTACGTCGATATCCACGGCTGCGCAACAGATTGAAGTATTTTCTCGTGTACTGAAAACTACGATTTCGAAATTCTTATCAAACCCGGAAGAATCCCAAAATTCAATTCTTGAATGTGCCAAAATGGTGTGCCACGGACAACATACCTACGTCTATAGTCAAGTATTAATCCAGGTTCTCGCCCAAGAACCAAAAGGAGGTTTTATAATGAAGCGCCTTTCACAAGAGATTACGAAGTATGCTCTTCAAAATAATCACAATGTCACTCCAATCACAATGGCACTGAATGGATCAGCCGTACATCCCCAGTCGTGTCAAGCTCTAACATCTATGTTATCTCGTAATGCCTTGAATCCGGCCGATATAACAGTACTGTGGCGGAATTATTCTTCCCAGGATCCTCCGCCGATCGATTTGATCCGAAATCCGCAATTCCTAGATTTGCTGGTGGATTCGTTATTTAAGGCTGGCGTTAAAATAAATCCAGAACACAAGTCGAAGTACATCTACCTATTGGCTTATGCAGCTAGCGTTTGTGAAACTCCGATCAAAGCAAAAGGGCAACAAAATAAACGAACCGTGAATAAAGACGAGCTCAAAGCTACGATACAAGCAATTGAGAAGGTGCATGCCATATGCAATGTTAATAAAGGATCGGCGGAATTAATTGCGGACCTTTCCACCCTGTACAACTGTATACGATTTCCGGTGGTCGGTGTAGGTGTAATTAGATGGGTTGAGAATACAGTTACAGAACCGTCCTATTTTAAATTATCTACCGACAGTTGTCCACCGCATTTAGCCGTGCTCGATGAAGTTGCTACCGTTCACTATTCGCTGCATGGTAAAATATTAAGACTTCTGATTAAATTATTCGAATCGAAACAGGACGAACTAGAAATTTTAGTACAATTGGAGATGCGAAAAATGTTACTGGATCGAATGGTGAATTTACTAACACGAGGCTGTGTTGTGCCTGTAGTCAAATATATAAAACAGTGTTGTACGAAAGGCGATACAGACATCTCCTTGATTCGGTACTTTGTTACCGAAGTTCTCGAAACGATAACGCATCCATACAGTTTAGAATTTGTACAACTGTTTCTGCCAATGGTTGAGAATGAGGAAATTACTGGTTCGATGAGAGGTGAGGGCGATAATGATCCAGTCTCTGAATTTATTGTTCACTGTAGGGCTCATTACACGACTGTTTAGTATATAATTGGAGGGAATCCCAGCAACCGATTTTATTTTTTTAATATGCTAGCGATTCATGTATTAGTTGTCAAAATATAAATAAATATAGTTTTTATTTTTATTAATTTTAATTTGTTTCGTTTTAATTTGTTTCATAAAATCCTCAGGTTTGATAAAAGGGACCAAATTTAAAAGTAACGTGTATTTAAATAAACTTATAAAGGTTTGTACACCAATTTTATGTTTATTGTTATTTTAATTAGGTAACTATTTTTTGATAATTATTGTTAGTTTAATTAATGCACCTACCTGTCGTTTGTGTTTACTTTAAAATTACCACTGCACCACCGTAAATATGGTAGAACACGTGTGCAAATAACAGTATAACCTTGTATATTTTGATTTTAACCATCTTGTGTAAGTCTAAATATTTCACAAATTGATACAACGTTTAACTTGCGTATGAAATTTGAATTAATAGTCAGTTACTTATTTTAATCTAATTACATATTTAGATTTAAGTTTATTGTTTTAAAAAGTAAATTTGTAATGTGGTGTAAATTCGCAAAGCGGTGACTGTAATGATAGGCTTTTCTCAAAAGATTTAAATCGTAAGAAGTTCGAGGTAAATTTAATATTTTGGGTTTGTTTATTTAAAAGTTGGATAAACCAAGCAAATGTTTTTCTTTTTATTGTTTACCTAGTATTTATGTAGGTATAACTCAAAAATGTGGTAATTGCAATGTAATTGATAGCTCAAATTTGAAATTTGGTTTTGTTTAGTAAACAACACCAAAATGTTATAACAACATCAACAACTTTTTGTATTCAGCTTTTCTGAGAAAGTAGACGCGGTGCTTACCACGTAAAGTAATACGATATGTGATTATAATGACGCAAACTACCTAGGTAATTACCAGGATTTTCCGAAAATTTTGGTCTAATTTAAACGAGTGAATAATACATATTTATTAACATTTAGTTCCGATTCTTAACGCAAGTTGCAGATTAAAAACAGCCTCTCGATAGCCGAGATAACTTTATTTGTATTTAATTCATTATCAATTCCCAACTTTTTTGCTTTCTGGAAACTGTGTCATCTGTCAGTATTTAGATCCTAATTTAAGTTACGAAGTTTCTTGCACGAGGACAACTACACATCTATTACTCTGAGGATGAGAACAATGAAAAATACAAATGACAATAGAACATGCGCTCGTTTAACTTCATTTCCAACCAGAATTTTTTGATTTATAAATTCTAGTTTAAAATATAATTCAAATATGGCCTATACGAGTAAGCTAAAAATCTCTGGTTATTATTTTTTAACTCTCTAAGTGGCAGCAATCGAATCACAGTTCGCATTTTTTTTATTTTGAGCCCAAACGCGGGATACCGTTTAATACAAAATCCTGGATCTTATGATTTGTTTAGTTTCATGTGCGAGATTTTGAGGTATTGACCAGAAACTGGATATAACAAATTTGGCCGTAAAACCCCACAATTATTTCGCAAATTCGCAACGATTTTGCCTACTAATAAAACAACCGAACATATTCGTTACCTGTGGGAGTTTTCTATACATATTGTTCAGATATAAATGATTCGTTTGGCCGCAAAACCCGAAAAATGTATGAAGCAGATTCTAAACGATAAATCTCCCCGAATTTTCCATGCAGATTCGCAATTCTCAATCCCTTTGTACCAATTTCATAATAACACATTTACTTAATCAAACTATCAGCCTGAATTGGCCAGTTATAAAACTATCATTTCATAGTAATTAATGGTTGAGTTTGGGTTGAATTTCAACTCGATACCTAATTTCAAGCTTTAATTCAAAACATAGATTTTTAATAAAAAAAAGCAAATAAAACTTAAAAAATCACAAAAATTTTAAACAAGAAATTTCAAAATAAGCGTCTTTTGGCAACTTCCCAATTTTTCTAAGTTGTTTTTGCTATTTTCAATGTAAGTGTTTTGGTTTGATTTTTTACTTTTTTATATTTTAAGTCACCCAAATTCTCAGAAATTTTTACACTATGACTGCGGTCCAATTCGTGACTTATTTTGTGGAGACTGACTTATTTGAAACTCTACAAAAGTGTCGTCGAATATACTTATTGGTAACTTGTTAGATTTATTTTGATGAATTACCAGTTTTGGTGCAAGCCTCGCATAAAAGTCAAACAAGTTTACAAAAAGTTTAGCCGACAGGAGGCTTATTGTAGACTTTCAAATAAGTTAGTTTCCACAAAATAAGTCACGAATTGAACCGCAGTCTTAGGATAAATTTAGCAAATATTTCATGCGCATGATTTTAGCAATTTTTGGAAACTTGTCCTTAACATCCTTAACATAAAAGTGTGCGCGAGGATCTGTTAGAATATATTTTGGTCTGAGAGAATTAACAGAAAATAATGACACCTTAGTATGCAGAAGATCGAAAAAGCGAAAGGCAACGTAGGAAATAAGTTTGGATGGAAATTGATATATTTTCAATGATAGCAGGAGTTGCTGTTGAATCAAGATCCGAACCCATTATCTGAAGCTTTGAAGTCGAATGAACGGAAAAATGGAGCAGACTTCATGAAGCATTCATGGAGCCCAGATTTCTGGAGAATAACTAGATTTTGAAAAAAGAGTTTGCATACCCTTGTGTTTTTTTGTAGTAATAACATTCGACTACATGGTCCGATTTTTGTCGATGATGGTCTATAGTTGTAGATAGTGATGTTTACGCTAATTTGCTTGGTATAAGAATATAAGAAAGTGGCCGCGAGGCAGTGGGTTGTTCCATGTATGTTTCAACAGCATCTCACCCAGACATTGCTTCTGAAATGAACAAGGTAAAACGTTTATTTCGGTACCTACTATAGTAGGTACCATCAAGCATGGTAACCACAAAAAGGAAGAGCTACAAGTTTATAGCGACACCGATTTCTCCGAATCCTATGTATGAAGTCAATGTTACGTTTTTCTGACGATTATGGATTCTTTGGATGATTTTGAACATGACATAACGTAAAGTTTTTTAACTTCACTAAACAAACTCTTACACTAGTAGTCAACAAAATCCAAATTTGTTGATTTAAACTGGCAATTTCGTATACTGGCAGTTTACACTGGCGTCACACCACACTTAAATACTCTACATACCGTTCTTTTTGAAATTGTTGCTGCACAACAATTTTCTCGCGCTTTATATGTAACTGTCTGTTGATCGAGAATATTCTCGTTATCCCATGGGTGTGTAATTCTAAATTTGATATTTTACGTCATTAAGTCTTCCTGTTTGGCTCTATCAAATTGCTTTCGTTACTTTAATATTCGCTTTGATGATTAATCCATTAAAATGTTTCCCTACCACCCTGATCAAAGTACTAGTCAACCACGAAAGTTATATCGTTGTGCATATTTTGCGTTCGTCACATTAGTTTTTACCGAAAAAAATAAAAACGTGCCTAATGATAATATTATTTTTGTGGTTACAAATTTTCGAAATCAAATGGAATTTAATTAAACTCGAGTTTTACGGCAAACTCCCATATGGGGAAATCAACGAGATATCGCAATAATGCATTCAGAGTGTCCGAATCGCAGTCTTTAAAAATTTAATATAAAATTCGCTGAAATCCACATTTAAACCTTGATATTATCGTTACTGTAATAAATTATTATTATTATAATAACCATGATCAAAAAATTAATTTTTCAATTTTAATTTAAATAAATTATTCTTGATATTTTAATATCTTAAGAAAGTTTGAAATTTATAACACTTTTGGTTATTTTCCCAAACTGTTGCGTTCGCCATGCTCTTGTATGTACTATGCTACACCGATTTTAATTTTCTAAGGGGAATTTTCCATGTACAAAGCCATAAAGTTTTCTGTTTCACAACGATTGCTTGCAGACAGAAAAGAGATTTCGAGTCTATAAACAATATTCGAAAAGCTATGTACATTCCGTTTAATGTGCTACCTGTTGGTACAAAAAGCTCAAGAGTGTTTTTTCTTAATTAGCCTAAATTACGTAATTTATTGGCCATAAAAAAACTATTTCAAAATATTGTTATCTGTTAACTTTATTTTCCGGGGCCACCAATCGATTACAATTTTGTTATATGTATATCGTGTAACAACGACGGTGATAGATATAGTTTTAAGTGGAAGTTTAAGTAATTGACTTAATCGAATACTTTTGATAAATTTCCGGCAAATCATTTCTTCAAGATTGTTGATATTATTTAAAAAAAATATTCGGTTAATTGTTCATTTTTCTAAGTGAAGTTACTTCTTGAGTGCGCACACAGAAATAAGTATACTAACAATATACTATTTTGGAGTCGTAAATGAGCCGTAAAATCATTAGCAAATGCGAATAAGATAAGACAAAACTATGTATTGATAAATATTTTTTTTTTGTTTATTTATTTGCAAAAATTTTGCATAATGATTCAGGGTTAAAATTATTGGTAATTGTTGTAGTTATGTATAGCATATTGTTAGAGGAAGTTTACACTATATGTAAAGTATTTCTGGCGCATTTAAATAAAATTTTATCAAAGCTTGTGTTGAAAACTGGAACACTGGCTTATCGCGGGTCTTTTCTTAATCCATATGGGTGATAACAAATCAATATTTTATCGTATATCGCTACCGTTCAATTAAATGTATTTCGTAAAACCGCTTTATTTGTACACCTCCAGCCCAATGTTTGTTGTTCAATTCGTGTGTGCATATATTTATGTAAAAGCATGTAGGTACTTTTTGCGCGACATTAGAAATCGGATGGGTTGATTACAAAAACTAATATATATTTATAACAGAAAATACGAAATTGATAAGAAAATATGGATATGATAACAACATTGCTGATAGATAAATTTCCAAGATTGACGACTAATTACAAATTTTATATGGAGACTATTTATTATTTTATAAAGTGCTGGTGTGGCGATGAATTAAGGTCGAAAATATTGATGGTTATATAGCAAAAATCTATTAAAAATTACAAATGTAAAAGTGTGATAAAATGGTGATTTTACAAGTTTACATATTGTGATTTATGATTTACAAGTGAAAGTGATTAGTTTTGTGTGCACATTTACCGGAAATAATTTAACGATACGTGGCGAAATCAAGGTATTAATAAAAGTTCAGTGTACCCGACAAAGTGATTTGGATTAATAAAAAGTTTAACAAAATGGTGAGTGCTTTTCAATTTAAGCAGTCGTTAATTAAACAATATGAATGTTGAGGTTGATGTCATTTTAAAATGGTGGCCTCGAGCCCGATGTATGCAAAATTTCGATATATTCGACAAAAGCACGTCATTAATCATATATTTTTCCTGTTTATATTTTGTAAATTTATGTGGCGAGTTGATAAGTACTCGTACAGAGATAAGATTAAACTTAACAAAAAATTGTAAGCCCGAATTAACATTGCAAGTGAAATCAAGTATGAATGTACAGAGGGGTGTTCAGCCTACATTATATATAAATTGTGTGCGTTAGTCAGCAGTTTTATTTTACCACTATACGGTATAGAAAATGATTTTAATGAATGACGACATAGTCGTTTGCACATTCTGTGTATTGGGCTTATCAATATTAAACATAAGTAGGTAGATAAGTACATTTTTTGCACCTAGCAATATCTATAAGTACTTGACATTGTTTGCAGTAAAAAATTAAAATATGTATCTATTTTTTAAAATTCCAATAATTATTCAACGTTTCCTCCTCTATTCGTAGAACGTGTTCATTTGATTTTCAAATTTAACTACGATTAAATAACAATAATTTACGTAATTAACTGGAATTCAGCTAGCCAAATAAATATTTATGGGTAGTAAGCTAATTAGGGGTTTCCAATTTATTCAGTCAATCCGGAAGAATTTCCCTCATTGGGGAAAGTTTACAACCTCGTCATGACTTTTCAAACCCGCTTATTGTGGAACATTCATGTTGTTTAAATGGTCTATGGTATGTATGGACTATAAGCTTAGTACAATGTGAAAACACCCATTCTAGTCATTAACCTCTTAGAAATATGTTAGGACAAATCACTGTAATGTGGGTTTCAGCTATACAACTTTTGAATATTATATCCAGTGTTCTTCTAGATTTTCCGGAAAATTTATGTTTTTTAATTGGGTTGGGTTTATTACAAAGTGAAAAGATTCTTTCCTGTACACTGCTGTAAATGTCATAAATCAGTTTATCTGAATCTTGAATTTTGAATGACTTCAATTTGTACCAATAAGCAAATGTCACGACAAATTGTCATTTTGTCGTGACATTTGGCCTGGTAATTATGAACTGGTAAAAAATTTATATGTACACTGAATTTTGTCAAAGCCCATATCCCTGCATCTCTTTCTCTACTCTATCGTTGTAACGGTTATACAAACGTTCAATTTCCACTGCTTCACAATCTAAAAATTGTAGCATTTTTAAGATTCCACTGTATAATATTTTGACCTAGGTTCACTTTAAACTTATAAATCTTAACTAAATGTATTTAAAAAAAACTGTTTGCCATCTGTACAAAGCATATTTAATAATGTTTAGTTTTTGCAAAAACACTTGTGCATACCAAATTTAATGTGTAGTTTAAAATTCAGCTAAATAAAATTCCATCGTCTCAAGTTTGTGGCTCTCGTAATTTCTTCTAATAACGATTTCTACGTAGGGAAGGTATTCTTTCCCACGCACCACATCAAATTAAATATATTTACCTCGTGTCAAATATTTATTCGAATCATTTTAAAATTGCTCAAGGTTCTAATTAAAATTATTATTTTTATTAATTTGTCTATTATACAAAGGCAATTCAAGCGAAATGATTTTATAAATTTATACTCATCGCAGACGTTATACAAATTTAATTAGAAAGGATTTAATTGATGTTCACAAATATTAGAATAAAAAATAACTCTTTAATTGTTGTCTAAATTTGATTAGAAAAATGTGTTCCAAAAAAAAAATTGTACATCGCAATTTTATTTTGCTGAACCGAGACAGCGTGTTAGAACTCTATACATAACTTTAAGTTTTATTTAAAATTGGTTGGTTTTAATTTATAAAATTATAACTAAGGAATCCCATTCATGGTTAGGTGTAAATCGAATTATAAACATTGTGTAATATAAGAATGAAATTTATTGTTTAATTAGTTTGTGCAGCACAATAAATTTATATGGCACTCGCGTGTGAGCATACACGACTACTTGTATACGTTTCTTACATGATTAAGATTAATGAGATCTTATCATTTAATTACGAAACATAATTCAATATGGTCGCGTACATACACATAACATTGAATTCATTTTTATTTTAAATATTTAATAAGCTAATTTTAAATATAACTATATACAGAAATTAAAAATAAATCGAAAAATGAAGAGTTGAACTTTGCAAATTAATGCTAATTTAATTTGTATCTTCTTTAACGATGTGTGTTGATTTCGCTATTTATCGTTTTATTTAAAATAATTCAATTTATTTGAGTAGATATTATAAATTATTATTATTATAGTTATTGGGTTTGGGTGTATGTGCCTTAGAAATAGGTGTATGCGCGAACAACATTTACTGATCAGTGTAGTACTCGTAGTGTATATTTGATTTTCTGCACTCTTGTAAAAGACATATACATACTTACTTAAAGCTAAAGGTGTGAAGTAAAGCTGCTGTGCTGTTAATTTCTATAAATAATATTAGTGTACCCTAATAAACGAGTAACTATACAACATTAACACAATGGTAATTTCGATAAAGCGGCTTGTTTTTTATTGTCTCCTAGGGACTCTACACATCGAGCTTCAAAAAGGGCGGCTGATTTTCAAAAGGGCCGGCTGATTTGCAGCTGACTGCAGCATAGATCGATAATTAACAGTGATTAAATCTCTTGGCTCATAGTTATGTAAATTGCTTGCTATCACTTTTTAGAAGAAAACGTTCGTTCTACATTTCTTGGGATTTGATTATTCTTCATTTTTGGAAAATACTGTTTTGTACTGTTTAAAATACTGACTCCTCAGCGACATTAATTGTTAGAAAAATATTTTGAATTCAATGAAGAAATTTTAAAAAGCCTATAATGTCCTATTTAAGCACATGTAATTAGAATTATTTGATTTAGCTAGACTTTGGTCGGATTAATCGGGCGGCATATGTTGTGGCTTACATCAGATGATCAGTTTAATAAAATAAATATTTCTTCTTATATGAATTTATTTGCAGGAAATCCGCAAAAAACTAAAATTCATTTCCCTTATTATTATCAGAATGGAAAGGCACTATGAGTACTAAATTTCACAAAGTATTTTTAAACACGCAACTACCTATTGGCGGCTTTGCACAAACTGGCTGAGGCAAACTTGGACAATACTTAAAATATCTGTGAATATTTCATCCCTATTTTTAAAGTATATAGCAAAGAAGGTGTCGCTGCTGCTTCTGAAGTAGGTCGTATACTGGTCATGGAGTGCTCTTAGCAATTCGCTCGGATTATGACAGTTGACTAGATTTTGAATGCAATGAAACCGCTGGATGGCCGTACCATTGTTAGAAGGACGTCATATCGTCGTGTTTAACTTAATCCAACATATCCATCAAATATAATTTGATAATCATAAATTGACTAATCATCATAAATTAAAAGAACGATATTATAAACAAATATATAGTGAAGAAGCTTTGTACCGTAACTTAATTTCTATTGAATTTTTTAGCGAATAATTTGTATTCCGTGATTTTTGAATGCATTGCACCAGTCCATACCCTTCGTGAGCCATACAAATATTTTACCTTCATCTCCATAGTACAATAAACAGCTGCATTCGCTCCGTAGTAGGTCTAACACTGATTGCTCAATTTATGTTAATGCATATAACGACTTTCCTGTCTGTTAAATGAGCTCTATATATACCAACTATAGGGTTTTCCAATAGGAATGATATGATTTTTAAGTGACGTTTCGGCCATTTGTAATATGTCATGATCTGTCATTTTTTATTTCATTGTATTCAGTAATGTTTACAATTTCATCATGGTGAGATATACGCAAGAACAACGTTTACAAATTAATCAGGTTTATTATCAAAATAATCGTTCTCCATTTGCAACTTTTCGTGCGCTTTTGCCATTTTATAGTCGTAATAATCGTCCAAGTGTGTTCGCTATTCGTCGAATTGTTGACAATTTTGAGCGTACATTTATTTTCTTTACATAATGTTCAAGTGCCAAGAAGATAAAGAAACGCTCGAAGTAATGCAAATACTGCTGTCGTTCAGGCAAGTGTTGCTGAAGACCGCAATTTGTCGATTCCAAGACGTTCTCAAGAATTGGGACTCTCAAACCACAACTTGGCGAATTTTGAGAAAGGATTTGGATTTGCATCCGTATAAAATTGTTCTCACTCAAGAACTGAAGCCATTGGACCACCGTAAACGTCGTGAATTTGCTGATTTTGCCTTGGAACAACTTCAAAACGATAACGATTTTTTCAAAATCATCTTCTCCGATGAGGCTCACTTTCATCTGAGTAAATAAACAAAACTGTCGATTATGGTGCGAAGAAAATCCACAAATTTTTCATGAAAAACCATTGCATTCACCTAAATTGACAGTTTGGTGTGGTTTTTGGTCTGGTGGAATCATCGGTTCGTATTTTTTTCAAAATGAAGCTGGTAACAAAGTTACTGTCAATGGAGATCGGTATAGATCGATGATAACCAACTTTTTATGGCCGAAATTGGAAGAAGTTGATCTTGACAACATTTGGTTCCAACAAGACGGAGCTACGTGCCACACAGCAAGTGCAACAATTGAATTATTGCGAGAAAAGTTTGGAGATTCGATTATTTCCAGAAATTATGATATTGAATGGCCTCCAAGAAGTTGTGATTTAACACCATTAGACTATTTCTTGTGGGGTTATTTGAAATCATTGGTCCTTAGCAATAAACCAAACTCTCTTTAAGCTTTACAATTCAATATTGAACGTGTTATTCATGACATACGACTTGATTTAGTGGAAAAAGTGCTCGAAAATTGGGTTCATCGAATTCGTTCCTGCAGAAGAAATCGTGGCGGCCATTTGAATGACGTTTTAATCAATTTAATTGTATCGATTGTACTTCTCATTAAATAAAAAACATTTCAATTTCCTTAACAATTAGTGTGTTTTTTTTAAAGAAATCATATCACTTTTATTGGAAAACCCTATACATCAAAGTAATACAATCCGACATTATTACTAATCCGAAACATTTCTGGAAATCCATCAACATAAATTATTTGCATCTGTTGGCTAACCAGCCAGTCTAACTTATCTGGATGAGTCTACTGATGATCTTGGATTCATAACCAACCTGTTTGTTAAATATTTCAGTCAACCATTTTCTAGTAGTATATGCTAGATCCTGACGCAGATAATTTTAACTATACAGGAAACCCTCCAAGAATACGATTAATTCGTTCCGTGTTCTTTAAAACCGTGTTGTTCGAGAGTACAAAAAAGCAAATAAGAAAAAAACGTCACGTTTTATTTTTTATTTTTTGTGATGATATGTAAAAAACAAAATAAAAGAGAATAACGAAAATCGTGTTCTTCGAAACCGTGTTCTTCGAATGCCGTGTTCTTGGAGGGTTACCTTGGACATACAGGCAGCCCTCAGACTTCATTTGTCTCATTGAATGTAGACTTCGACTCCGTTGTCGACCAGATCAATAAATTAATCGATGACTATTCTTTCGGGTTTAGCTGGCTAGTAGTATGTCTACTCTGGCTGAACCAACAGGTCGGATATTCCCAATTATAGGTTAATCGCTAAACTTTCCTGCATCCCAAAACTTTTTGAAAGCATTATTACCGTTACCCATCCGAACAGCATGACGTTTGAAAAAAAAACTTACTGCAACTGCTTAATTGAATCATATCACATATTACTAATATTATGGAAAGCGGTAAAAAGCTTGATGTGCTTCAAACGGACTTGAGCAAGGCCTGCAAAAAAATTTCACACAATATAATATTGTTCAAGCTTAGGGCTGTGGAGTTCCCGTCTGGTTAAATGCTTTGGCTTCAGTCTTACCTAAGTAAAGTTTCGATTATCAACGTCTGAGCCGTTCGCCGCGATCCCTAGTGGTGTATCACGGGATAGCCATCTTGGGCCATTAATCTTCATATTTTCTATTAATAATGTTGAACACATATTGGAACATACCGGTATTTCTGACATGAAGATCTTCTGGCAAATTTCATCCACTACGCGTACGGACGCACATCTTTTTCAAATTGATATGAATTTTTTGGCGTCTAAGGAAAACCTACTTTTTAATGGAAAATAAACGCATGCTTTTCGACTGCGAACGATGACGATTATTTTCTACCTTGTCCTTGTCTATATAATGTATATTGTTTTTCGGTTCACGATGGTAATGTTTTGTTTTCTTTCACTTGGTATTGCTGAATGTTGATTGATGTTAATAACCTTGAATGTATATAGCATTTTGCGTGCATATGAATGTTTTTACGTTTTATTTGAATTTATTCAGATTCATCGGCTTGTTTTTGTGAATGTTGGGTGATAATGAGATTGTGATGGGCATCGTTATTTGTGGAGTTTATATTTTTACCGATTTTTACCGAGTGTACCCCCACTTGTTCTCTATAATGAGGAGAACTGCATTGGGTTTTGATGAGTGGGATCAATATGTGTGATAAATTTACACAGTGGTGGCGGGGATATGGTGTAGCTCTTTGTTATTAATAGCAATTTGCAGTTTTGCATAGAACCCTTGTCTGAGGTTTATATTTGTATGTCCAAATTGGTCTCTTCTGAATGTTGTTGATATTTTTTGTTGAAGTTTGCCATCAATTTCGCGGGAGTGGATTTATTTTTGAAATTTTAGGATGGTCGCTTGTACGCTAAAATTTTTGGGCTATAAAATTACACGGTACATTTGTGATCTGTCATGGGTTCATAACGACTTTGTAAAGCATGGGTTTTGGATGATTGGCGATGTTGGTGGGGGATAGTAAATAACTTTTGTGTTGCAGTTTGTTTGGTTCTTTACTCTAAAAGAACGAGTATCGTGTACTCCTGGATAAACATTACACATTATCCCTGGTACATTTTACTATAATGATTGTTCATAAAAGCGGTTCCTTCCTCAGTTTGATTTCGGAGATTGGCTAATTTTAAGTAATATTCCTTCATCTAAGAATTCAGCGTTCTTGTAATATATTGTTATATTTATTATATTCTTATTTTTATTTGATTAGCAATTTAGAGTTATCGAGTTTTATCAGGTGTATATTATTAAGCTAATTTATTTAGTTCTAATGAAGTTTTTTGATTACAGAAGATCTTTGAAGTTGTAGTACTTTCTAACTAAAAATAAAACTTTAATTTAAAAGTCAGAGGAGCGGACAAGTTTAGAATTCTAATGGCTTTTGGGTTTACTAATGAATTTGATATTTCAGGGGATATTTGATTTTTTGAAGTTACAGATAGCTTGGAAGCTACAGAGTAAATTTGAAATGCAGTTAAATATTGCTTTAATAATCTTTGCTAATTATTTGTATAGGTTGCTCGGGAGGGAGCCTGTAAACTGGTAAAGGTTTTGGTTAGCTTGTTATAGGCTGGATAAATAATTGTGCTAGTTGTCCATTTTATAATGTATAATTTATTTAATACTGTTGTAAATTTATTGATATATACAATGAAAATTGAACTATTGGGTTATTTGGTTATCAAGGATCCTACAGTTGCGCTAGCTACTTATTATTAATTCTGTCATCTTACAGATTCCTGATTACTTTAATAGTTTTATTTAATTCTGGTTTAATTTGTTAAGATATTGGGGATTCTAAAATTGTGCCAAACATCCATTATTGATATATTACCTAACATATTCAAGATTACCTGTTTTTGGAACCATAGATTCCGTTTGGTAATTTTTTTATTTTTGAAATAAAAATATTTGTACTAGATTGATGATGGAAAAGTTGTGTGTTCCTTTCCTCTTCTAGATAATTAATCTCATAATAATGACGTTTTATTTCAGGAAATATATCCCATCATTCCACCTTGTTAAATGTAATAAAGGTGTATGGCGAGCCCGGCGTCATCCGGGAGTCTCGCTAAATTATATTGCAATCAATCAATCAATCAATCTAGTAAGGAAAACCAATACTAGAAGTAGTCGAGGGTTTGTCAATTCTTTACATATTCCCACAAGCAAATACAATCAACACCTATAGAGATTATTTTATAAATGGTAAACCTGTTCTCACCGACCAAACGGCACACTGTGGTTAAAGCTTTGGCGTTTGGATCGGAAGGTACCGGGTTCACATTTTCCATGACCAATTCGCACACTTGCGGCTGTATGTCCTCGATAACTGCACGAATTCCATCTTTAAGGTCTTGAATCGATGGAGCATTGGCATATACCTTATCTTTCACGTGGCCCTAAACAAAAAAGTCTAAAGGTGTTAAATCTCAAGATCTCGGTGGCCAATTGTGATCACCTCTTCGAGAAATAACACAGTCAGGAAACTTTCCTTGCAAAATTGCGTCTTTAATACATCACATCGATATTTTCCAATTCCGGCTATGAAAAATCATTAATCATAGCTCGATAGCGCAATCCATTCACCGTAACATTTTCACCCGCCTCATTTTTGAATAAGTAAGGTCTAATCACACCACCAGCCCAAAAACTGAAGATGATTTTTCGATGAAAATCCGGATCATTTTGATGCATTAGAAGGATCCAATCAGCGAAGATACGACGTTTATGGTGATCGACCGGCTTGACTTCTTGTGATAACTGAACTTTAAAAGCCTTAAGACCTAAGTCTTTATGCAAAATACGACGAGGAATCGACAAACCTGGGTTTTCGTGAACACTACGGGCTACAGCAGCAATATTCTCAGTTGTTCTTAAGCGACGCAAACGGTTTCGATTCTTCACAACAATAACTTGTCGCAACAGCTCAAATTTTTCCACCAGTTTCACTATCGCCGCCGAGAAGGTGTTTACGACGACCCAAAAGTGCTTTACTTTTTCGGACTGTGACTGCAAAATTTTTACCATTTTTCTAGTGAATTTTAACAATTTCAGTTCGTTCGTTCGTACCACAGACTATGGCGTAGTTTTTACTTGTCAAATGTCAAAAGATGAGAGCTTCAAAATTGACAGCTGCCCAAATAGCAGGCTATTCAAAATGAAACCTCTTATTGGAAACTCTATATATTCTAAAATAAACGAATAAGTTGTCACTATAGCGCCAAAAGGTAGATTTGTGACCAAAATCATTATTCTTAAAAATTGTTGAAAACAAACCGTTTGAAATTAACTAGATTGTTAAAAACAGCCTTGGATACATTTATAAATGCGCAGTAGCGCCGAGGAGGGAGTTAAGCGCGCAATACTCACTAGTTCTGCATGCACAGATCCCAAAAGCTTTCCAGTTCTTCAAATTAAAATTAGAAGAAGATCGAAAGGACAATCGAGGGGTCAAGACAACAAGAAGAAAATTAAATTGCATAACCACACATATCGTAGCTTCTTCGTCCAATAGACTGAAGTTAAAACTAATTTCTCGAGAAATTAAATACGTTATTGTTGTAAAATATTTCGCCTGATGTCAGACGCTTTGCAATAAAAGCCCAGTATACATTTTCGGGCACAAAACTTTCCTACTGAAGTTTGCAGTTTTTTTCGCTTATATTTGCAGTTTGCACCAAACTTATTACTTTGAAGCGTGTGTCAAATGTAGTTAAAAAAAATTACATATAAATAAATCAAATTAATAGTTTGTAATAAATTATTCTTTTGAAAGTTAATATTAAAATAAGTATTTTTTGAGTATTTATAAAGAGGGAGCATGATTTATGTATGTGCGTAATATTGTGTGTATACTGTTATCAAAATTTTATCTATGTATTCATTTGACATAGTGAACGGGGTAAAATTTTAAATTTTTAGTGCCAGAGTTACGGAGGTTAAAAATTGAATTTTCTATCTTATTTGGCACACGCTTTAAGTATCTGGCCCAGAAAACCACTTAGTTAAAAATCTTATGTTAATATTTTTAATAATTCGCTATTAACGGAAAGTGACAGACATCTGAAGGAATATTTTAGAACTCAATCCAAAGATAATCAATTTCTCAAGAAACTAATTTTTTGTTTTATGCAAACTACCTAGTTGACTAAAATTCGACTGAATATTATGTAAAAAAATGTAACAAATGATGGAATAATAATAAATTGGAATGAGGATCTTTCTCATATAAACAAATAATACCTGTCACTCGCATAGGCAGTGGTGCTCGCTGGGCGACGTTTAAAAGTTCAATACTCAGGGAAACCCAGAATAGTGTATATATCCCACTATGGATAAAAACCGGTAACTTGTCTGCGACGCAAAACCGATGTTGAGAAGACCTATGATAGATTTTCCAATGCAACGGATCTCCATTTTTACATAGCTGATTGGTACTATATTTCAGTCTGCTGAGATTTTTGTTATAAGCACCAAATTGTGAAAGTTTTTCGCGACCTTCCATGTTCCATTCTTCTTCCGGATCATATTCCGTCCAGTGTCTTTTGTGCATGATGATGTAGTTCTTATGATGGTACAGCACGTAACATTCCATTGTTGTTTAATGCGAGGTGTATGCCGATTTTTAATCAAACCTTGTTATAGGGTATACTCGGTGGCTGCAAAGTAGGAGGATTACGTGCACTTTTTTTTTTTAAGCGACTTTTAAAATACGTTGTCCTCTAGCTTTAATCGATTAGTTTCGTGCTTTATTTTGCGAAAGGATGACGGGACTTAAATGAAAGAGATGTTACCACTTTAAATAGAAACAACAGATGGCCACTTCAGTTTGTCTATAAATCTATTGCCTGTCACAGTCTGTTTTCTTCAGACTTAATATAGGTACAAAGCTGAAGTTTCCTTTTTGAAAAATAACAATTTTAACCAACTACTATTTTTCAATAAATTCTTCAATAGTTTTAATATTAATGGTCGATTTCAATCATGATTATTGATAAGGAATATCCACCACATTTTATAAACAAAACCATATGGCGCTTAAATGGAAATTTTTTATGAATTGCATTTTAAATTGCTTTCAATAATATAATTACTACCAGAATCTGTGAAGGCGTGCGTCATTACGTGGCACGATCTAATTAAATTAATTATCGCTTAGTAATTTTCCAATTTCATTAAAATTAAATCATTTACCATATCAGTTTGATCAAGAGATTCTAAACAAAACGAATAATGTGCAATGTATGTATATAGAGTTTCAAGTTTAAATTAATAGGGAACCAAAAAAAAAAAGTTGCTGAAAAAAAAATGATTTATTTTGTCCACGACCGATCATTTAACTACCAATAATTGACAAAATAGATATTTGATTGAATGAATTTGCAAAATTTAGTTCTCATCAATTAAACCAAATATATAAATTTTTAAAATAATTTTTATTCAAATTTAGGTTCAGGTTCAAATATAACCTTGTACAGTAGACTCGCGATCGCGCGATCGTGATCAAAATCAAAATTTTCATATGAACATAATATCGAAATTATGTATTTAGCTGATTTGCTTATTTGACAACAAAACTGTATTCGACATAATATGTATAACAAGTAAATATCTATTGATATACACAAAGTATTATAATTGATTAAATAAAAACAAATCTATAGTCGGTTTATTAAGAGAATATACGACGATGTCTTACCTGAATAATGGCAGAGTTGCAAACTTCGATCTGAAAACGATCGGCACACTTTAACTGTATAAAAAATATAAAATTACTAAACCGAAATCAAAAAGTATATTTTCAATATACAAAATAACAAATTTGTATCGATCGATAGTTACTTACACTACATTTTATGTACGTACACTATATAATATTGAGATTAGATCATTGTCGATTTTGTTAAAAATTTTTTTTTGTTATTTTTTGGCTGGCTACGAGTAAATAGTATCACTTATGAGTATCTTATTGTATCAATCGTAAATTGTTATAGTTTTTTATTAGTATTATATGTTTGGTCGTAATTTGATCAGTTTAGTGTGATCGTGCTCAATTATGAAACACACTATACATGTGTACGACGTTTTAATTTTTTTTTGAAAAAATTTACGTTCCAGTACAGTATTTATCTCGAAGACTTACTTAAGAATAGTATACGCTTGTCTACCGTTTTCTAAGTATATTTTCTTAATTAAGATCGCGAATATTTAAACAGTGATAATAAATAATGTTAAGTGTTGTTGTAGTTTAGATATTTTTTACTAAACTCAAAAAAATTATAAATCGAAGTGTGATAATACAACCCAAACGTGCTTTTTATTGTTTTGGTATCATGTGAAAATGCATGAAAATTCATGCAAATTATCAAAAATAATTATAAAAATATGTTTTGTGTAAATTACTACGGGAAGTAGTACAAGTGAAAAAAAAAATTAATTAATGAAGTAAAATGACCTTATTACGATTATGTCTTGGTCTAAAATTGTTATAGCGTTGTGATATAAATTAGTTGCGGGTTAATTAGTGCTTACAATATAGATTTAAGATTACAGTGTGTCTCTGCATTTGCAAAATTCTGCTAAAAATTCTTCATGACCAAGCAAATGCATTTAAGCCTGATCAAAATATACATTGTGGAGAAGAAATGCCTATATCGGTTGGTACGATCTATACAAAGCCGTGGCTATGGAAAAAGGTTAGTACGTGACCAATGTATTTAATAAACCATAAAAAAAACTATTCATTGCTGCCTAGAATTTTGTAACAATACAAACACTAAACATAACGTTTGATTATATAGTTTTAGACCAGAATTGAATACTAATAGAGAATACTAATTTAAATACAATACATAATTTTTGGTCATTTATTGTAAATTTTATCTTGTCCGTGTATGTTTTGAAAATAATAGCGAGAGACGAGACATTTTTTTATATGTTTGCTCAAATTTAGCGAATTAGTTTATTTGGTGTTCTGGTTTTAATTGTGGCTAATTAAACCGTCTGCTGTATATAACATTACACATATGTAGTTGCATTCTAAGACATCAAATCGCATTTACTTATAAGCACCTTATATACGAGTATTTGTTAATAAAATGCTGATGTTGATACAGCTGCGCCAATCGTGCCGCACGTGACTTACTTGTTACCTTTAATATACCGATAAGCAAAACCTTATCTTAAAAAATCTGAATTTAGTTAGTTTTAGTTTTAAACGAAAAGATTAATGGCCAGCAATTACAAGGCTGATAATGTTGTATATTTTACACAAATACTGTTTGAACAAACTCTAGAATTGGCGTACTACATGAGTGTCCGGCCCGAGGTTCAGTCTACTACTCAAGTATCAATTCCAAACAACAGCAATATTTTAATTTTGAGTTGTTGTTTAGCGCTAATAACGCGCTGTGCCAGAAACAATGCTTTAGTCTAATGGCGGAGGGCTAATGTAGTTGCCCAAACTAACAAATTTCCGCAATTATACTCTCACAGCCATTTACTCTCCGGTCCTTTAGTTCAGGATCTCCCGTGATGTGCAAGAGTAGTGGTTTTGTAAAAAGGTGTTTTTCGTCACAGTGAATTAGCCTGGTTTCAATAGTTTTTTCATGATATCCAATGGCGAGTAATTGGAACTGTTCTGATTTGCTGAAAATTTGGTGAGCAATATACATACATTTTCCCAGACTTCCTTCATCGCGGGCACTTTTCTGCTACTTTTTCTTTAAGAATAGCCCAGATATTTTCGATGGGATTCATATCTGGGCTATTCGCTGGCCAATCAAGGATTTGAATGCTCTTTGTCCTTAAATATTCGGTGACCATTTTCGCCGTATGGCACGGAGCCTTGTCATGCAGAAAAACTCCGTCCCCATTTAATTTTTCATTCATATAGTCGGTACCAGTTGTGATTGTAGAATATTTGCGAGGCCCTCGTGCACATAGCGCATATTGAAAAAGCCTACGTCTCACAGTTCCCTCCGATATTTCAACACCAACGTTACGTATTGTACCTCTCAGAGCCTTCCTGAATAACGTTCGATCTTCTTTAGCTTTCCATATTAAAAATCTGTCTTGGCTGTCTGTTGTTTTACGATTGCGACCACATTTTTCTCTTCTTCTGGGACTTGCCCATGCGTATACTAGCCTACTTCCAAATACGTTGAAATGTTGGCTCTGGTTGCAACACTGATGTCCTTTGCTTTACCCATAGTGAATTTCACTAATAACCCAAAAACCACTTTCACTTTTCAAAGTCACAAGCGAGACTGAAATTCTTCAGTAAAATACTTATTCTTAAATACTATACCTAGTTGTCATAAAATCAAAAGCTCGGAGGTCAAACTAATTAACAGGATCATAAATACTCGGATTTTATATTCTGTCGAAAAGGGTTCTCAGGTGTTAATGACTCATAAAAGGCGTATTTTCGGTGTATATTAAATATTTATTGGACGAATTCCTTGGATTGGTCGATATCTATCTTAATGATGTGTCAACTTTACAACAGGTTGCAGTTCAATGAATTCCGTATGATGTCATAGTAATTTGGCCACATATAATATGTATGAAGAAAAACTTTTCTGAGAACATAAATACCTTACCTATCGAGATTTTTCCGGGTTGGTATTAAATGGAAATATTTATTCTCTTCATCAAAATAGAAATGATGTAAGTTCGATATTTACAATAGCGCCATTCAAGCGTTCTATACTAAACGAATAACTTGCTACCAGCGACAAAATGGTGGATTTGTGAACTAAGGTACCGATAACAAATTGTCGCTTGGGCCAATATCTTTCAAACGAAATGCCACGTGATTATAACGGAATGAGAAAAATTTACCTGCCAGCAGCGCCACAACGGAAGTTTTAAACATCTTTATAGTAAAAGCTATCGTCGGGCACTGGAAGTAGTGACACTAATTCCAATATTTTGGAAAATATAGTCTCAATTTTCAGGAATCAATTAACATTCTATTTCGCGTAAACAGTTATGTGTTTTATATTGTGAGCTTTTTCTCTTTTCTATATTTCAATAAACGTATCACGAAAAAATTGTTTGATGATAGTCGATTAATCTAGTAGTCTTAGAAATCGTAGAAAAGAAATATAGCGACGTTTTCCTCGAGCAAGCTGAGAACACATTAGAAAATGCGCGATTTTCGAAACTAAATAGGCTACCGTTTTACTCGTGAAAAATGACAAAATTTGTAAACTGACACAATTTTTGTTTGTTTGTGTTACCATAGAAATAAAATTTTCACAAATGTTCATTCATAATTTGAGGAAAACTAAAAAAGCCCCTAAAAGATACTATATTAAGAACGAAATACATAATACCGTTGCATAATATTTGTGTTGAACAACAAATCGAATATTAGAAATAAACTGTTCTATGAATGTAAGGAATTTAGCACTCCCGATTGCAATTCCTATCAGTGGCACTATTCTGGTTTTCCCTGGGAATAGGGAATTGGGAAAAATATTTTCATAGTACTTTTGCCTAAATTGTATTTTTCTGGCCTACTGAGAACATAAGTTTGGTGTAAATATTTTCGAAACAAAGTTAAATGGAAAAAAAAATTTCCATATAAAAATTTTATGGAACAAAAGTTTCCCAATACACTTTGTTTTGCAAATTTTTGCACTAAACTTATTCCTTCAGTAGGCCAGAAAAATACAATTTAGGCAAAAAATACTATGAAAATATTTTTCCCAATTCCCTATTCCCAGGGAAAACCAGAATAGTGCCACAGGTATGTTCATTGCAATCCAAAAAATATAGTGAGGAGAAATATAATCATATAATGGATTTTGCAATCCACACAAATCCGAATCCCGATGTTCTGGGTTTGAATTTGCTAACTAAGGTATTGATTAATTTTCCATGGCGCATTGGACATATCCCGAAGATATGAATACTTTACAGTTATATAGTTAGTTATATAGGGGCCATTGTGCAGGCGGCGAAATCCCTTCATGAGATGTGAAAGCCAAAGAGAGAGATAGAGAGAGAGAGAGTAGAAACTGACGATAGCCAATCCTGTTTCGAGGGTTAATTCCTTGAGCGTAGGAAATTGGACAGGTAAATAGCCGAATATTCCGTAATATTCTGACGAATTTTCAAATCTATTTTCTTTCCAATTGAGGTATAGCGGTTCCGCGGTGTCACGCTCCGAACAAATTTTATCAGCGAAACTTAGCTCAATTAACATTAAAGATAGATCGTTATTCAAGAGTACAAGTGTCTCTACGAACTGTTCGGTATCATCAATTACAGAAGTTATCACTTGGAACAGAATTCCAGGTTCGTCTTGGTTCATAGTGAGTCCGAGTTTTTTGTCAATTTTCACATCGATGGAAAATTAAATTACATCAATACTTTTCACAACATCGCGAAAAACCAAACGATCAAGCTTCTTTCTACAGCCGCTCTTCAGAAATCTTACGACAGTTCGCATTTTTACTAATGTTCTAGATCAGTGGTTCTTAACCTTTTTTTTCTCGCGGCCCACCAAATAATTCATAATTTTTTTGTGGCCCCCATTTTTAAGTAAATATTTATATTTGTTAAATTATCTATAATATTTATTTTTAATTTGGTGTTACGGTTTCACTGGAGATTCGGCATTATACGCAAAATGTAAACATAAATTAACTAATCGGCTTAACTGATTTTCGTAGAGTAACTTTTTTTTGACAGCTTCATATTTTATCTTTACAAGGACACCTTTATCATTAAAATCTACACAGTACTTTCAAATTAAAACATTCGGAACAAAATGTGATGTTTCGGTGAAAACAATTGGCGTGCTGTAATCTCCTGTATAATACCACGTTGACCGAGGTTTGCCATCAATCACTTATCAGACGTTGGCCTGAACAAATCTCTACCAGTTTCATTTGTTGTTTCCTCAAAATCATGGATACTACTCCAGAAAAAGCCGCACAAGTTGTTGCTTTATTGCAAGAAGGACACAATCAACGAGAAGTCGCTCGCCAGCTAAACATGAGTCGATCGATTTATCGTCCTAACTACACTGCTAAATCACCATCTCATGGGCGTCGATGTGTAGCAGGAGCTAAGACAAGTTCGAGATGGAGCTGTTCATGCATGATATGGGGTGGCATATCGCTTGAGGGAAAAACATATTTTGCTTTCGTACCTGGTGGAGACCGTAGCGGAGGTCTGACCGCTGAAAGATATATCGAGGACATTCTCTTGGATCATGTAGCACCCTAACGCAAGATATATAGGGAAAGATTTCATATTGATGAATGACAATGCATGGTGTCTCACAGCTTGAACCACTCAGTAATTCATGGTTGGGCTCGAGACGGGACGAACTACAACGGAGGGTCCGAGCTAGAAATCCGGTACCGTTTAACATCAGTGACCTCAAGATTGCATTGAATGTGGAGTGGTGTGCGATCCCCCCAAGTCTTTGTGAAAACCATAATAAGGTCAATAGGGAACGGCATGCGAACCTTTGTAGGCGCAATGTGGGCGTTACTAAGTATTATTAACCAATTGTTTTTGATTTTTTTTGACTTTTTTGTTGTAATTTAAATTTAAATATCCATAATATTTTTTTCATAATCATCAATTTTGGTTGCGTTTTCATTCAAAATTCATACTATAAAAAGAATACTGGACCAATTTTGAATATAGTGAAACGAGAAATTAGTGTCATTTTAAAGAAAATAGATCAGGGTTTCAAAAAAATCATGTCTTGTGAAAATCGGTTAAGCCTGAAGATTTGAGTCGGTTTAGTTCTTCGCGAGTGTATATACGTAAACTCAATTTTGTTAACAACTTAATCAACTGAACATTCGTATTTTGTTAAAAAAAAATCTAATTATTTTTAAAATTCCAAACATTAATAGTTTCTTACAATTACTTAGGCTTTCTGCGGTGCAAGTAGCATATTTGCATTTTTTTCTTCTGTGCTGGGATGTTCTAACATCACATTTTGCGATATAATTATCGAAGTCTACGTCTCTTTCAGCTAGAATTAATTTGACTTCTGTATTCTGTTTCAATTATCAATTATTTCTTCTTTATTGCTATCACAGCCTACTAGAGTATATATTTTGAACAATATATCTATTTCACTTATTTTCGTTCTACAATCGAAAAAAAAATATTTGGTGGTAGAAACACAGTAGAAACATCACAATGTTGCAATCAAGCAGGCTGGTAAATGATATTAAAATTGAAACAAAAGCTGTGTTGCTTTTGCAAACCCCGTTTAGCTTTAATGTTAGAGGCCAATTTACTTTCAGCAATATCTGTTTGTTAATTTCCAGTAACGGAAAATAATTGTTCATCATAATAGAACGGTATTTGTCAGTAGAAATTAAAGTAGAGTTGGCATAAAACTAAAAAAAACAAAGATTTTCATAAAACCGATTCAGATTACAATTACTACTGACACAAAAGCCAACTATGATGAACAATTATTTTCCGTTACTGGAAATTCACAAACAAATATTGCTGAAAGTAAAATTGGCTTCTAACATTAAAGCTAAACGGGCTTTGCGAAAGCAAAACAGCTAAAGATAAATCTTATTCTACAGAAACGAGAAATAAACTTCGATAAATTATCGAAACATGGTGATGTTAGAACATCTAACAAAGTTGTCTGTAGGAAGAAATAAGAAATAAATAAAAACTAAATAAGAAAACTTTACCTTTCTTATTTCACTTTTCAATACGATATTCGGTTATACATCACCATTCACTATTCCCACCACCGGTTTCCAGCGGTACCGCACTTTCACCGGGTATCTCCTTCGATATAAACTGTTGAAAAATTCGACAAAATCTTAATAAAAATGGGAGTTCTCTTCGCGCTAGATCTGTCGAGGCTAAACGGCAAAAAAGTCCATTTTTGATAAAATGATCGTTGAGCAAAGATTGTTAATAGCGGAAGGATATTCATGATCATGTCTTCTTATATTTAATATTTTGAATCAACATCTATTATCGTTTTCGGATAGCCAAAGTATGTTGGCGGACTAGTGATGTTCTCAAGGATATCCAATGAAATTATTACCGCTTTCAACACCTTAGTTTTGAGACACTTTCGTAATCGTCTAAGTTTTTTTCACTTATTTTATTCTACTCTTATTTGTGAATGGCATCGGAAATGGTTCATATCTGACGAGAACGCTTTTCAAGTACTTTCGTTTGTAATAATTTGCAATTCCTTCATCGGGTGGAAAAGTGATCAACTTTGTTTATTCGTGATCAATATGCTAATACTGAATCAGCAACTACGTCTGTGCTGTTTGAATCCTCTGGGAGTTATTGAAATTCCAATTCAGTGGGTGTTTCCCCAACAAACGTTATCATATCGAGTGACTTCTGTACGAGTACCTGATTATCCGGCTACGGACTAAATAGTGATTTTTCCTGTCCTTAAGTACCTAATCCTAACCTAACCTATACTGATAATTTTTTAATTATTCTAATATAATTTATCTTTTGAAATATGAAATGAAATTAGAACATTTGAGCATTAGAGATGTCTGCAGATAATCATTTACAGCTTAATAAAGGTCAGAAAATTTACAATTCTTACACATTTTTTTATAATTATTTATATTAAGTTCAAAATTTGATTAATCTTTGCGATAGTAAACCGATTCAAGGAAAAAATTACTTAGCTCTGTGATAGAATAGTTCCGGCAAACCGCCGTTCTAATGTTGTGCCTTAGATAGATTTGAATTAATTTTCAAGTTTTATTCTGTCAGTCCTAGAGATCTTCACGGGATCCCACATATGATCGGACAACTTGGAAAAAATTCTAAGTGCGTAGTAAATGAGATCTAATTACATTTTTACGGGTCCCGGTCGAAATTGCATATTTTAAAATGACATGTTTAAAAACGACATTTCTCAAAATTGCATTTATCAAAACTGCATATTTTAAAATGGCATAACCTTATGCCGTTTTGAAATATGCAGTTTTGCAAAATGCTGTTTTGTACCTTATGCAGTTTTTAAATATGCCGTTTTGAGAAATGCTATTTTAAAATATGCAGTGATGAACGGATCCCCATTTTTATGTGTATGTTTATATTGCCTTTAACAAAAATATTCACGGGTTAGTCTTTTACATATTCGGATTGGTCAAAATTTTGTCTTTCGTTGTAATGAAAATGGGTCACAAGAAGGATGTTGCCACCTTTCATTTCAAAGTGACCTTCTTTACATACTCGGTGGTCGTTCCAAACTAATTTCAAAATAATATGTCGTTTCGGTTACTTGACACTGCAAGAGTTTCGTAAGAATTCCTACCAACCCAGGGCGCAGTACTATATCACGAGGATTTTCCGAACCACGATTTATGTTTTTTAATTGGCAGCGACCCGATATGGATAGACAAACGATGCTAGTGAAGTTTATCCAAACTAATCCAAAAAATACAACAACAAACTTATTGTAATAGTATTGGTGTAAGTAAACATTCAGGCGAATTTATATTGTGTAATTTAGACGAGATGTGATTTTTTAATGTGCCTTAGATACATACCAAAGTCATTCTAAGTATTTTCTAAGCATTTAGCATGAACTTCAGTGACATTGGTACACTGTCTAAGCCCAAGCGAGTGTCCCTAGTAAATTATTTGGTTTTCTAATGGGTCTGAAAGGGTGTCCCATGAGATTTAAAAATGATGATGAAATTATTAAATTGGTAATTGCTTCGTGAAAAAATGATGATTAAATTATTAAATTGGTAATTAGGAAGCTGAATTGGTTTCATACGAATCGGCTTAGCAAACCAATTCAATTTTTGTATGAAACGTTGTTTGGGTGAATTGTGATTTTTCGTTTCTGTGTCGCGGTACAAACCATTTTGAATATTACTTGTATATTGTTTGAAATATTTTGTGGATGAATTAATTTTATATTTTTGAATGAAATTTATTATTTTGTCACAAACAGTTTTTACAGGACGAAATTCGAAGTAGATAGAAAAGTTGAAATGGTATGAACCATTGCGCAAAATAAATGATTTTTTGTATGAAACTTAATTTGGATGAATTGAAATTTTATATTTAGGTATAAATTGTTGCGCAACAATCCAATTCATATAAAAGATGTGTTGGTATGCGATTACTCTGGTAAAATAAGTTATTTTTATGGGGCGGTTTTTGCTTGAATTGGAACTTTACTTTTTTGTATGAATTTTAACGGCCTAAGATAAATAATATTTTTGTTTGAAACGTTTTCAATTCATATAAAAGACGAGTCATGCAAAAGACGCGTATCGGCTTTTGCTTGAACTATTTTTGTACGAGTAATTTCGAATTCATACAAAGATGATATTGGTTCGTTTAACAAAATAAATGATTTTTATTCCATGCCGCAGTACTAAGTATTACGAATTTAAATAATAAAAGATTAATACGAAAGTTGCTTTGGAATGGATAGCTCTAGTAAAGTAAATAATTTTTTTAGTGAAAATTTACTTTGGATGAATTGCATTTGAATATGGGTTTCCGCGTCACAAACCGTATTTTGGGGTGGTTTTACTTATATTAAGTACGTTAATTTCTACGAACACGTTTTATGCAAACTTTTGAATGAATTGTTTTGGGAACAAAATTTTGGTGATTTAACAGTTTATGTAAGTGTTATTTTTATCCCTATTTCGATGATGTAATAGTACATGTATAGCTAATAGTTCGCCCATTAGAATATTTTAAAATCAATACGCGGAGCAGTCATTCAAAATGATTTAAAAGCTCGTGTATCGCACGTTTTTTCATTGTACCTCAAATAGATCAACAACTCCATGATTCATCAAAATTAAATCGACAATGTCACTTTCATGTACCAATTTGTCAATTCTCAAAACCACTGGGTTTATATATGATATATGTAGTAACACTTTATAAAAATTTTTATTTCTGGCTTGTCACTCACGTTGATAGATTACTATATGCTGCTATCAAAATAATTAGTGTAATCTCAAGCAATAAATAATGTAATGTAATAATAGAGCTTGGGTGTCGAGTCGAGCTACGCAGATTATCTATTTAGTTTTAAACTGTTGAGTATTTATTATTCATCGCTTAAGCTTTTCATTATCTCGTTCGTGTGTTCCTTTTCAATTAAACGTCTGATAAAATTTCGTTGTAAATAATTTGATCGAAAAAATTAAATTATAAATTGTATTATCTTTCATCGAAAAGCAACAGCGGCTGTGTAGATACATACCAAACGAAAAGTGAAAATTGATAGGGAGATGAATTTCAATGAAAATGTCATAACATGAAAATTTTACGCTTTAATGTCGCGACAACAAAAGAATTTCTTAAGAAAAGTGTCATACTTTATACGTGTATTGTTGCTTTCTCTCGTGCTGTTATTGTAATCGAGTGGTGTATACCGTATAGTGAAATAAAATTACGAAGCCGTGAAAATTATTTATTTGTTGTGTAAAATAATTTTCCCGGGTAGAATGAAATCATTGATTTTCGGTGTAAAACGTGTGCGTGTGTATGTATGTGCATAAGGGAAGGATGGGATTTTGAACTTAAAGTTGTTGATGGCGCTGTTTATATGAAATGTGAAATTAGAATAAAGAAAAGTTTTAGAAATTTTAAAAGTTTTATGTATTTGCGCTGTATATACAAAATACAAATATTTTTTTTTACGAAAGTCAAAAGCGTTTTGTTTACAGAAAAGTTTAAGGTTTGTTTTGGCAAACAACGAAATTTGATCTTTTGAGAAGGGTGCTACAGAATTTTTATGCAAACATTTATAAGACAAGCACTATTTTAATGGAAATTTGCATAACGCAAACAAGAGTCAAAAATCATATGATTTTATAAAATTGTTAAAGTAAGTTGGTGTCAAGGTATATAGTTACATATAGATACGAGACTGCACATATTATTTATACATATCGTATATGGTGTAAAAAAACACACCATTCATAAGATTTGTATATCGTTCCTAACTAGTTAAGTAAATGTTGTCAGATACATTATTATCTTCTATGTACATACAATAAACAGACTTATCGTAAACAATTTTGTGCGCTATCGATCTATTTACATATTTTGGCATTATTTTGACACAATTTTTGAGGCAACAACTATATATATATATATAAATTTTCAATAATGACATTTTAAATTTATTGACTTTGGACATGTTTTTCAAAACAAATTAGTTATATGCGTACGTACGCTTTGGTTAGTCCCGGACTAGAAAATCGGATCAATTTAGAAACCCACCTTATATATGACTCAAATTGGTATGCGCTACGGATTAGGTGGCGCTCACCTTTATTTAAAATTGATAAAGATAAGGAAAACCGATAAAAACAATTTCAATAACATTCCTAAAACATCAAATATTGACGATATATAACGTCATGAAATATAAATTTTTGTAAAGTCCCGAAATCTCAACATAAATACCAATAGGGCACGTTAGAAACCTTTACACTTTGATTATATGTTCAAAATACATTGAAAATCACCTTACCTTTGCAAGCTGTGTATAGATAGGCTAGGCTAGATGAACTCTTTTTTCCTTATTTTATATGAAGCAATATTTTTCTATTTTCAATTTTATTCAAACATACCAAGAGAAGAAACTTAACTTAATACACAAGTCTATATATGTATGTTGAAAGGTTAAAGATACGAAACGTATCTTTAACCTTTCAACATACATATATAGACTTGTGTATTGATACACGGACTGAATAACTTTCAATTCATTCTAAAATAAAAGGCAGAGGATAAAAACAAACAAAAGACTGTCGCTTATTGTACGCAGCACGTATTTGTGATGTTCCTTTATATAAAACATCAACCAATTTGTATCTTTAACCTTTCAACATACATATATAGACTTGTGTATTGATACACGGACTGAATAACTTTCAATTCATTCTAAAATAAAAGGCAGAGGATAAAAACAAACAAAAGACTGTCGCTTATTGTCCGTTTGCTCTTTGACATATCCAACAGAAATCAGGTTTCTATTATTGTGTGAAAGATATTACGAAATAGTTCGAATTCCCCCCGGATGATTAAAGATGACCCAATTAGTTTGATTAAATCGGAAATATAAGTCAAAATTGCTGTTTTGGTTATTTTTATATTCCGGGAAAAACTCATTGTCCTTTCTATTTCCCGAGTGGACCATGTATTATTCTATTTATACAATTATTAACATTTTATACAACCTCTTTATAGCATTGAGACTATTCCATCAGGTTTTGTATTGAAGAACCAAGTCAGCCTAAAGAGATATGGCCGAGGTTGTTCCTTCGATTATTTTAAAACCTCCGTCATCATCTTTGTTATCTCTTTACTGAAATTGTTTTGAATTCAAATAAGTTTTCTTCTCTTACATATTGCTTTTGATACAACACTTTAAGGGCTGCCAGCCGAATGCCGTGAGCTAACCATAATCGATGATTGAAATTAATTAAGACGGATTGACTGATCGGGTTCAAACTTCACACGTACATGATTTTTGTCTGTCCATCGAAGTAGCAGTTTCCATAGGAGCTTTTCCGTTTTTCCCAAACAATTTCAAAAGTATATCATTTATGAGAAAAACGATCAAGAACAAAAAGATTTAAAATTAAATTTTCAACAGTAACGGTCCATTTCAGTTTTCCAAAACTTAAGCAGAAATAATGATTTTTGATAAAAACTGTTTTTCATCCAAAATTCGGCGTCTCTATAGCCCAGACGGTTTGAGTGATCAGGTTGGAATTTCGTACTTAAGTTTTTTTTTCTTCAGAAATTGGCAGATCCCAGTGATTTTTTGTCGATATCGATCCACAAGAGAGATCTATAATATAGATAGCCTCCAAGTCCACCCCAAAAAACGAAATGGTAAGAATATGGTCTCCATCCACCGGAAGTGGTAACTTAAATTTGAGCTTTTTCGTTTTTTGCAAATATTTTGAAAATTATATCATTTACGAGAAATACAACTATGCACTAAATATTCTAAATTCAATTTGTAACAAGCCGGTCCAGATCAGTTCTTCAAAATGTAAGCGGGAATACTGATTTTTGAAAAAAAAAATTTCAGCAAAAATTCGGTTCCTGTACAGTCCAGACAGATTGATTGATCGGGTTGAATCTTCATACTTAACCTTTTTCTATTTATTGGGAGATTCTTACGAAATTTGGTGGAAATCTGTGTACCGGAAGTGGCAGCGTCCATGAGAACTTTAAATTTTTGCAATGATGTTGAAAAGTTTAGCTTTTATAAAAAACAGCAATTTGAAATAAATTTAACCCTCATGTGAGTGAAGAAAAAATATCTTAATTTGAGTGATTAACTTATTTTTTCTTATGATCGTAATCCAATACCAATAAAACTAAAAATTCTCATCTCTCTTTCTAAAATTAGTTCTCTCTCTTTCTAAAATTAGTACCCCTTCTCCCCTTCTTGTAGGTAGGGCGGGGGTAAATTTGAAAGTAAAATAGGATCATCTATTTTTTTATTGCAGATTCGGATTTTACGGCTTAAAGTACGTAGGATATCTTTGAAACATTTTTTTCGATTCATGATAGATGGCGCTGTTAAATGAAATTCATATTAAATTTCTAACGATTTCTCTTACTGAGAACTTATGCATACGATTTTGAAATACGTTTAAGTTAAAATTAACTACATACTATCGTAACCCTGGAACATGCGTTTAAATCTGCTTTCAAATAAATGATTTTTTTTGTATTTTGTTTAAAAATATCGATTCAGTTCGAAGATTATTTCGAAAACAAAAAAACACGTTTGCATTAGGGTATTAATACAATACAAAACGGAGTATTTAACTGTACGACAAAAAACTGAAATGATCCTGGTAGAATTCGGTGACGTGCTTCATTTTACCGGACTGTTAAACAATTTACTATTGATGGAAGTATTCAACCGAAGAAAAGGACTCGTCGAGCAACAGTCAGGAAAGTAATGAAATTGCTGTATTGGCTGCAGTAACTCATAATCCTCATACTAGTACACGAGAAATACCTAGCAAATCCGGATTGTCCCAAACCAGTATTTGGAAAATTTTAAAACGTCATAAACATCATCCGTATCATGTGCCTTTTCACCAAGATGTTCATGGCGTTGATTTCCAAAATCAGGTAGCTTTTTGTCAGCGGGCACGTGAACAAATACAGCAAAATCTTATTTTTTTTTGCTACGTATTATTCTCCGACGAGTTAATCGACACAACATGCATTACTGGAGTGTTGAACATTATTGAAAGCAACTTGAATGGTCAAATGTAACTAGACATTTTGGAAAATGAACTGCCGACATTATCTGAAGACTTGAGCTTAGAATTGCGACAGAACATGTGGTTTCAACATGATGGTTGTCCAGCACACTATTTGTCGGTAGCACGTGAAGTATACTTGATCGTGATTTCAACGGTCGCTGGATCGGTAGAGCTGGTCCGGTAAATTGGCCTGCCTGATCACCAGATCTTACTTCGCCAGAATTCTTTTTGTGAGGCTATCTCAAAGTGTGACAAAGTTTACCAACAAACACCAACAAAAATTCATTTTAAATGCGGATTAATAAGTGTATTGAAGTCGAAGGCCATCATCTTGAGCAGTTAATTTATTTAAAAGATGATGATCCGAGGGGACCCATCTAAATCAAGCAGCATGGGAACAGAAAACTACTACGTACACGTAGTTGTTCGTGCATATGCTGAAAGCAGTTTATCCGCAAGTCATTTTTCAGAAACTACAAATTTAAGAAATAAAATTTGTTTAAGACTAATTTTGAGTATTTACATTGAAAACGTGTTAATTTTAATTTAAACGTATTCCAGAGTAGTATGCATAAGTTTCCTACTAAGAAATTAAAAAAAAATAGTATCGTTATTACAGCACCATCTATCATGAATCGAGAAAAATGTTTCAAAGATATCCTTCGCACTTTAACCCGTAGAATCCTAATCTGCAATAAAAATAAGGGTTCCTATTTTAATTTCAAAGTTACCTTCACCCCACCTACAAGAAGAGGAAGAGGGGTACTAATTCTACTACTAATGTATGTACCCTAAATCACGGCAAATCACGAAATAAAAAGTGTGTCCAAGTTAAGTGGTTATTAATTTATTATAATTTGCAATGTTTAGAAGAGCAATATTGTAAAATAATAAATTTATTAAATAATTTTACAAATACATATAAACAATATAAGTAAAGTTTGGTAAGCAAATTATACGAAATTATGGTATACTCAGACTTATTAAATAAACAAACCAGTTGCATACATTTAGGGGCATTTAAATATCGATACTGAAAATTAAATTTGTTTTTCTCAGTACCATACAACCTTAAGAGAGAGAGAGAGAGAGAGACATGCGATTCTTGATAAGAAGAATTAATTAAGATAATATAATTATGACACGTACCGTTAAGGTTTACATCAACAAAAGCGTTTATAGGATAACGATTACAAAAACTAATTGAGTCTATCTTTACCTTGGGGTAAACCGAAGTTTAGACTGGAATGAGTTCCGGATGTGATTTTGGAAAATGAGTAAATCGGATGGAATGAAGGCCCTTCCTCAAACAAATAGTGAATCCAATTTCGGAAACATTCAGAATTAAAGAAGCACCTGATATTTATCTGAACTTTGTATGCTGTGTAATATAGTATCAAATTTTAGACGGCACTACTATTAAAAATTACTGTGCCAATTTTGAAACGTTTATACTTGCAATGGCACAAAAAACATCCAATTAAACCAACTTTGGCCGAGCGACATTCGGTACTCCATTATTTTAATGGTTACTATCACGTATTTTATTTTCCCCTCTTCCGATTTCTTTATATTGTACATGATGATACAGAGACATCAATAATCATTATTTGTTTTGAATTTTAAAAGTATATCTCATAATCTTTAGACACTTTAATCGCTACTTGATCCGCCACTGATCCAAAAAAAATTTAATCAAGAGATATACAAAAGATTTTGGTAAGATTCGCAGTTATCCAAAGAGTACTCATCAAATATTGGCACAAGGAAATGGGTGGAAATGGAACTAGTTAGTACAGATTAATGACCCGATTCTGAAAATGTACACATTCTATAGCTGTCACTTTATAGAAATTGCTTACGTAGTAAAAGATAGTCTTCTAAAAAATGTATCCACAAACTGTCGACTTTTCGCCGATGTCGATTTTATTTTAAAATATCAAATTCGATGGCGGCACACGAATATTGACATAATTAAGAATAAAAATATGAATGTTGTCAAACAAAATACTAGTACAGTTTCGCCATTCGTTTGTATACCTTAAGACCAATATTTTTCCTGTGCATATCGCATCCAAATTATTTGTTTCGACTGTAAGTAGATGTTTTCAATTAGCAACATTTAGGCGTATATAAGATAAGCAAAAAATTATTAACAATTAAATTTTATCTAAAAGCTCAAAAACTACAAACTTCATTAGTTTCAACTTGTGTTGGTATATAGATATGCTATTGGTAACAACATATACATGCGAAAGCTGTTTCAGAAAAATGCAAATTTTTATCGAAATCTTGATATGTAACTTTACATCATCAAATTTGGTGCTGTAAAGCTGCAGAACAAAACTTACGTTTATAGAGCCGAGTTATGTTTTATAAATATCATTTTATTACATATCAGAAATTTCACTGTTACAGAGCTTACATATACAGATTGTGAATTAGACCATATAATTTATCAGGTAGGTGTATGTATTTGAAACCTCTGTAAACCTTTACTTTAATAGCGGCTATTACAATTACATTATTTTAACTAAATTCGATATGTTTTACATTTTTTACTGATTGGCGATATTTTTTGGTTGAAAAACCTGCATTGAATAGAAGAAAATTGCGGAATATTTGCAAACTAATGGTTATTATCTGTTAATGAATAAAAAAAACCAAACGGAAATCTATTTGTTTTTTGTGTATTTTCGATTATTTTATCAAGTTTCTTTACATATTCGATAAAATTGTATTTGCTAACAGCGATAAACTTTTATATTTCCGAACAATTTTCGATAATATTAGAATAAACTAAATAATCCACATTTTCAGTTTTTAGAATGAATGATAAGAATTTTGGGCTAATTTAACCTTAATGCTCAAATCAGCGACAGTATCGAACTTGCAAATGTGTTCTGATTACATTATGAATGTATATAATGGATGTTGAAAGTGTTTTTCTTAAAGTGACAACTTGGATATTGCAATCATAAACAGCGCTGAATACCATTTTGATCTTCAAACTCTATTACTCTATCGTATATATTCTCTATGACCAAACTCTATACTCTATACATATATCATCACTAAAACAAACTGGCGGCATTTTCAACATAAAACACTCACATATGGAATTCTAGCGAGTATTAACTCAAACTATGAAATTTACACTTGACACGATTCATTAAGATTTTTTTACACAACTGTTTAAACAAAACATTTGTTTATCTCTTTATTTATCCATTACTACTTAATATGTTTGGTACCGTTTAAGAATATATTGGGTGTATAACTTAGTTTTTTGGATTTTCTAAGAGATGGCGTAGTACTAAGCATTCTTTTACAATGACACCTACCGCGTTTTAAAGTGATGAAATTCCACATTAAAATTTAGTTTGTCATTATTCGTGAAAGCGTAAACAACATATTTTTTAATCCGGTTTAAACATGTCGAATTTCGTAGCAACAGAACAGCATTTGCGGGAAGCGTTACTTTTTTGCTTTAATCAAAAGAAAAATACTGCTGAAAGTTTTCGTTCGCTTCAAGAAACTTATGGTGAACATGCACCAACTCAACAAACTTGCGAAAACTGGTTTAAACGATTCAAAAATGGTGTTTTTGATGTTAGTGACAAAGAACGTTCTGGCCAACGAAAAAAATTCGAATATGAAGAATTTTAAGCATTATTGAAGGAAAACTCAGCTCAAACAGAAAAAAATTCGCAGAACAGCTAAATGTCACTCAAGCAGCCATAAGCAAATGTTTACATGCCATATAAATGATTCAAAAAGGAGGAAAATGGGTACCACATGAACTGACTAAGCCAACATTGAAAATCGTTTAATAGTTGGCAATTCTTTGCTTACAAGACACCGAAGATGGCAATTTTTGTCGCAAATTGTGACTGGTAATTAAAAGTGGATTTACTGCCATAACCCTAAATGTAAAAAATCAAGGGTTCATTCAGGCGAACCATCCACATCAACAGCAAAACGAAACATTCAGGAAAGTAAGGTTATGTTGTGCATTTGGTGCGATCAGAAAGGAGTGGTGTACTATGAGCTGCTAAAACCAAACGAAACTATTACTGGTGAACGTTACCAACAACAATTGATAGATTTGAACCAGCATTGAATTAAAATCGTCCGATTCCAGCCAACAAACAGCGTTGATTTTGCTGCACAGAAATGCTTGACCACATGTCGCAAAACAAGTAAAAAATACGCTGGAAGTACTTAAATGGGAAATTCTACCGCATGTTCCCTATTCACACCATCAGATTACTATTTGTTCCGATCAATGCAAAGCGATCTTCAAGGCTAGCATTTCAGAACCCACGAGGAAATCAAAAAATGGCTCGACGAATGGATTGCATCAAAAGACAAATAATTTTTTTTTCGATGGAATCCATAAATTGTAAGAAAGATGGTCGTAAGTCATAGATAACGATGGAAAATATTTTGATTAAAATAAAATTTACCATTTCTTAGAAATAAACGTGTTTATTCTGCAAAAAAATCCAAAAAACTAAATTATTCTCCCAATAAATAATCGATTGATACCGCACGTATTAATGAGTTATGCTGGTGCATTAGTCAAAAGATTTGATACCTCAGAAAAAATGAAAGAATTTAATAGGGCGGCATACCGCATAATATCTTTTTCTACATTTGATGTAAGTATTTGAGATGGAGATGGTCTCTTTCCCAGTGCAACAGCACCATTTGTAAATGCCTAACCATAATCGTGCAATCCCAAATATTGTACGAATTTTTCTTCTTTACATTTACAGCTCTTTTCCAGCACAGCACCCACTACTTGTCGTAAGAGGCGACTAAAATGATTGGATCGTCGCCGATTAAACCATTTTTCAATTTTCCTTTTCTTTGCTTTGCAGTTGCTATTTTACCGATCACATGGCACAGTTGTTAAAGTTTTGGTGTTTGGATCGAGGGATACTGGGTTTGGGTCCCAATAGGTGCTCTTCATGAAAACAACATTGTGGATTCGAGGTTGAATTTCTTTACAACAAGTTACTTTGCTTCTCCACAAAATATTTTACCTAAATATTTAGATTTTTTTCTTAAGAGGCTGATAATAGTAAAATGTGTTATCTCTAAGGTTAGTAAGACGATAATAGTTAGTGCATGTAAACCGAATTTAATTTTACCTAAATGGCGAATATTATATTTTTTACCAGACTTATATTACCCTGCCTGCAGTCTTTGAAAGGCCTTTTGATGAAATGCCCAAAAATTGATACAATAGTTTACATATTCACCGTTGTTGCGCTGTTGGCAATAAAAAAAATTAGTTGGTGGTCTTAAAGAACGGCACAAATTTTGCTGAACCATTTTGCTTACCTACATATGTGACAATATATTCCTTCATATCAAGCCTATATGCCACATACTCGGGTTCGAGTGCGGTACCTCGTTGAGAAATTGGTAAACGCGCAATTGACATTAACATTATATATAATTTCTTATACCAATCCATGATTCACTGGAAATAAGTGTGCCTCTATGATTTATGCGATATTAAATTAATTGTCAATATAAATACCAATTTTTGCTGATTTACAACAACGTTTGCTATCTCCCATCAGATTTATGCAATATACGTTTTATATGCATGACTAATGGCCAATATATTTAAAATACACCTCGTGTAAGTTAATATTTCACAAGCCATGTTCTTCTCGTGCGGAGTATTCAACTTTATAGAGCTATAATCGTTATCTCTCTATATATCTAAACACAGTAGATAAGAACTATATAATACTAATAAATTATTAATTGTTCTCATTTTAATTGAATTAAGTATTTGATAAAGAAAGCAAAACTGTGTTCAGTATCAAACGAAATGTTAAATCGTGTAATTACATTTAAGATTCATTAAGGGATTGTTGTGAGTTTCGCGCCAATGTATAAAATGAATCAGCAAATTCAATTATGGTAATGCCATTGCCTGTGTCGTCTCGACCTTCTCTATTTAATTGGGTATATTTACATAATATCGATGAACCGTATTGTTGAATGTCATTAGGCTAAATATTTAAGAAATACCGCATTGTATACACATAAAGTACAAAATTTTGGTATTTAATTCGATTCGAGATAAGATAAAACATAATTTGTTTGTTGTTTGATTTAAATAATTTGGTTTAAATTAAATTTGTTTTCTTTTTTGATTTTACAGGGGAATCGTGTATCAGTTATTGGCGATTCGAATACAATAAAAATTGGGGGAAATCCTGAGGAGACAAAAAAAATTAAAGAACTGAATAGGATCAAATCAACCAAGTATACGCTCGTAACATTCTTGCCACAAAATTTGCTCGAACAATTTCGGCGGATAGCAAATTTTTATTTTTTGATTATGACAGTTATTGCAATTATTATAGGTGAGTGAATTAATTTTTTATTTATAAACGAGAAATCAAATAAAAGGTCTTGCTTAGACATTCAATACATTAAAGATTTACAAAATTTAGTATAATAAATAATTTACTCAGGACACACGATATACTCGTAGAATAATCATACAACTTAAAATATTGTGTCAAACTCAACTCATTGTGAATGATAATGACATTAAACTACTATGTACGAGTGTATATACCACTTATGTTGACATGTGGACAAAACTACACGAACCGTATGTTTATGCTTATAGATGTATGTTACTTCTAAATAAATCTCGTAATATCAAATTTTGTCGTAATCTTTGTATCAATGACGGAACAGACATATTAATGATATTTCGTGACCTTTAAATTTAGTTTAGAGGCTTTGCCGAATTCTTTTTTAATTAAAAAGATTTTGTATCTTTTTTGAAGGGCGAATTCGCAGCAATAAATTATACAGGAATCAAAGAAATACTCATTCCCATGTTTTAGCGAGTTTGCTTAATTACGGAAGACCGAGCTCGCGTCACATATAGATGATCGAAGTGGTTTTGATTCATAGAGGGCCGTGTTAAAGAATTTAAAACTTCTGTCTCTGATAAATGTTTACCGGGGAAGTGGTTACAATTAATATTTACTGTTTACAATTAATATTTGCTTTTTGAAAATAATAACACGTTGATTATAGAATCTACGGGAGCGAATCGAATACGGATTGGAAAATGCATATAAATAAAATGGAAAACAATTGCTCTCAATCAAAGTAGCCAAGAAAATTTATATTGATTTCCTTGCAAATCATTTTGATGATTTCCCGCACTAACACAATAAAAAAATTGCGGATCTAAAACAAATTTTGTTTTACTAATAGCAAATTCTTTCGAAACAAAATTTTGATCTTAGATCAAAAAAATGATTGGCAATACAATAAATTTGATCGAAATGTCATTGAAATACATCGCATTGCCAGTCATATTTTTGATCTAAGATCAAAATTTTGTTTCGAAAGAATTTGCTATAATTGTATGAAAATCCATACTAATTTCTGTGATAATATGATCTAAAATTTTGTTTTATGTTTTTTTATATGCAGTTTTAAATCCGCAATCGATTCGCTCGCGCGAGTTCTTTAATCGACGCGTAAAAAAGATATCGACAATATACGTTCCGATATCATCAATGGCTGAACTAATACCGTAGGCTAAACCTACTACCATACCCATAAGAACGTTTTCTAATTAATCAGCAAGACATTGACCTCTAATCTGTTAAGAACTGAATGAATTATATCATTCAAAATACATAAAGACACACTTATATATTACATCATATACACTGTGCAGCAAAACAATAGGAACTCGCAATAATAATGTGTTATACGCAAAATAAATATACATAAATATTTTCACAAAGTCATTTAAAAGACAGAAAATAAAAAAAAAGAAACTAATTTGGCCAAGCCACACACGGCTTCAGCTTCTGGCTTCAAACTACGGCGTAATAGATTTTTATTGCTAATTGAAACCCTTATTTTATATTAAAACACCAAATTTTTACAGTATTGTTTTCTGTTCTCTCAAAAATAAAATTTAAGCAAAAATCTACATCTCAAAAATGGCCTTAATTTTTTTTATTTTCATTTTTTTTTGAGATGTAGATTTTTGTTTAAATTTTATTTTCGAGAGAACAAAAAACAATACAAAAAAACTTAGTGTTTTAATATAAAATAAGGGTTTAAATTAGCAATAAAAATCTATTACGCCGTAGTTTGATGCCAGAAGCCGAAGCCGTGTGTGGCTTGGCCCATTAACACATACAAAACAATAAAAAACAAAAAAACAAATGATATCACAAAAACAATAATGCACACCCGCAAACAATTTATAAAGGACGTAAAACTTTGAAAAGGCCTTTAGTTGATGTTTATACATATGAAAATTTTTAACTTATGTCATAACCATTATTTTTGATAACCTCCCAACATCTTCTTGGCATTGACTCGACGAGCTTCCTAATTTTTTGTTCAGAAATTTCAGTCCAAGCGGTTTGAAGCTCTCTATAAAGTTGATCATTGTTTTTAAATGTTCCATGCGCTCCTACTTGATCATCAACCTGCTTCCACAAATTTTGATAGCGTTTAGGTCCGGACTTTGCGCAATCCAGTTCCTAAAATAATTTTTTTTTAGTAGATATCCATGATTTAACATACTTGGATGTATGTTTTCATAATTATGTTAATGGCATATTTTCTTCGGCATAAGGCTACATTTCGTGCTCTAAAATATCACGGAATACAAACTGGTCCATAATGCCGTTAATGCGAACCCAGAAAATCCCGAAAAATAACCGGAAAACCATCAAACCCTTACATCCACCATGTGTTACAGTTCTTACTGTATATCGGGGATTCAAACGCTTTCCGATCGGTCTATACGTATCGTCTGATCCTGTTTAAATTGAATTTACTTTCGTCAGACACAAAACTCGGTTCCATTGTTGAATGATCTAGTCTTTATGCTCCTTAGCAAATTTGATTTTGGCTTAGTACACTTAGTAATAGTACACATTCTACGGTCCAAGTTACTTGTTGTCTTGCAAGAGCGGCCACCTTTGTGTTGGCTTTCGACGGTTCCTGTTGTTTTGTATAATTTTATCAGCCTTGAAATGACCGATTTATAGCGATTGTATATTTTTCGCACAACTCTTTATCACAAAAAGAGTGATTTTTAGAGTTTTTATAATCCAATTATAATTTTATTTTTGAAAATTAAATTATACGTCGTTAGAGCCATAACAGTAAACGGTAAACTAAATTTTTTAATATTAGTAGGTCATAAACTTCTACTCTTAAAAGTTTAAACATGAACCAAATATTTTTTCAATTATTTTTTCGATTTGTTCCTGTTGTTTTGCGTCCTTTATAAATTGTTATGTGTGCATTTATTATTTTTTTGTGTTATCATTTGTTTTTTATTGTTTTTATTTGTGTTAATGCCCCATTGGCTGATGGCACACGGGGTATCACAGAAACCGTATTTTTTTCGTTTCTTTCCCCGTTTACCTATGTTACCGGTTTTAATTTCGACTTAAACAATATTTCGGTGCAACCACACTAACACAAACATAAATGATATAAAAAATATTTCAAGGACATTTTTGACTCATTTTAGTTTAAATTTTATTTTCGAGAGAGCAGAACAAATCAAAATAAAACACACATACATATATACATTATCTATTACGACTAGTTGGCCTTGAAAAAATAATCAAAAAACCAAAAATCAGAATGAGTCTAACGCATCCACTTCCTATACAAGAAATGCGTACCCCTAAGTTTTTTACAATATCTGATAGGCACAAAATTTATTACAATAGAACAATAGTTTCAGTACAAGAAATAGGTACCACGAAATTTATTACAACCCCCCCCCCCCCCACCTCTTTCCCCCACTTTATTACACCACAAAATTCGACCCTAGTAAATCGAATTATCTTGCTGTGTACCGTTGGGTGTGGGCTGTTGTACCCAAAGGCATACCCATTTCATGTACAGGAAGGTAATTCGATACTTATCAGCGATTTCTGTGGGTGTTGTAAGAAATTCAGGGGTACCTATTTCTTCGATCCATAGCTTATACATAATAGGCTGTACGAGTATCATCAAGTTTGATGGTGGTGTATCAAGTAAACCTGTATTCAGAAAAATACGGCCGTAGGGTAAGTTCTTGGAGGTTGAACTATGCCAATTTATGGTAATAATTGACTTAACAAACACATTTTATTAAATACTTGTTTTTTATTTTGTCAAAAAAATTCAATTTTTGAAAATTTTAATTAAAAAATGTTTGTCGAAAAAGTTTAAAAAATCACTAGTTCGTCCAAGTTGAACCATTTCTCACTTTTAAGTAAGATCGTAATCTATACCAACGGAACTAGAAGTTCTCATAAAATTTAAAGTTTTTATTGGAAGTAAAACATACAAAATAGACGCCTAAAAGGACAAAAGGTACCCGGGTCACTCACATTAGGGTTAATTACCCGACGCATTAGTCATATTACTACGAGCGTGAGAGTAGAACAGGGCGAAATCCGTAATTGGTGAGAAACGGATTTCTCTCTGTTCGTTAAGGATATTTTGGTTAAGGAATATGGATTTACGAATTTCGTAAGATTTCAAGGTATCTAACCGTCTGCTTGGCCGTGAAGCGACATATTATGTTCGCACTATCAAAATTTTCCCGTCCAGAATTTTCCGGATCTTATGGCCTTGGAAAACAACCAGTAGAAACCACACAGCAAATCCAATTATTAGAAATATTTGTTTGGAATCTACGAGATTTATTTGCTTCCATTCACTTTCAATTCGCTTTCATGGTTGAGATATTTTATCTGAATTGTTACTAAACTGTTATAATCTATTGAGCTACAAAGCTTTTGAGCCATAAAAGTAACAACAAGCCTAATAAAGACGTACTTGAAAATCTTTTTGATCAGGTTGAAAACGATTTTAAAGCGAAGGAAATGTTCTTCCATAAAATGCGATGCGATAAGGAAATCGTAAATATATGTAAACTGTGTAAAAATCCGAACAGTGTGCTGATTGCCGTTTAAGAAAGATCAGTTTCATTAATTGGAAACTAAGCCTTGATCAAATCTATTTAAAATTTAACTATAAAATTAATGTGAGTGGAATTTGCGGCGAATAATTTAAAAATACTAACTAAATAAAAAACTCAATAATTTTAAATCACTCATTACTTGAAGTATGATGGGAGAATTTATTTGGAAAAATTAACATGCCTCCGTTACCTTTTGTACATTAAAATTGTATCTGCTATGGCTATGGACGCTAATTTTTCTAAGCAACATTCATCTATTTTTTTATATTTTTATTTTATTATCCCTGCAATCTGTTTTGGGACCAATGCTCTTCAACTCTTTCGCGGTTTACTTTTTCCGTCCTTACTTTTATTCCGTTGCCAGCCAATTCGAAGACGTATGTCTAGCCAGGCCAGCCTATACTGGCATGGAAAATGGGTCGGCTTATGAGTTTTGCACTCAGGGGTCATATATGTGTTCCATTTCATCACACATCGTAATCTGATGATCTGTAGAATCTGTAATCTGTAGGTCAGTTTTGACTCCAGAAATCTCGAATTGCGCTTCTAATTGATCAAACCAAATTTCCAAACTTTATTATATTGTAGAAGTATAGAATTTACCCTGCAGCCTAAATACTGAACATCAAATTGACATATAATATTAATTCACTAGATTAGTGCTCATAAGTGGCGGAGCCACTTTAACCAGCATTTACATCAAACATGTTCAGTTAGCGGAAAAGATGTTTGACGTGCCGAATTGATTGATGTTTTACATTTTAATTCCTCCAAAACAATAATTAAATCATCATAATTAAATTAGTTCAACTTCCTTCCGACCTTTACTCCCAAACAAAACATAATTGCTTGTACAGTATTTATTTCATAAAAGCTCTTTAAAGTTTACTCATTGTGGATATGTACACAGGCAGATACTCGCATATACACAATAGCATAGGGTAATATATGTACTTTCCATACATGAAAATTATTAATAAAATTGTGGAAGCGGGGAAAACAAGAAGCAAATAATAAAAGAAAAATATTTTGGCAGCAGCAGCAAGCAAACTTAAACAACAGCAAAAAACAGCAAAGTAACGAGAACAAAGCGTTTATACATTCGGTACATTTGTACACACGGATGAATGGAAATTATTATATTCCATATTTTTATTAGTGGGAAAACTTTTTCATGCATACATATAGTATGTGTGCATGAAAATATTAGAGAGATTACCCACACAGACAAAAGCACGCAGCCATGCGAATATAAAATCTTTAGTTTTAATTTATTTTAATTAAGATGATTTTTATCATTTTTAAACTTTGACGCGGTGCAACGTTTAAATTTATATTAAATCTACGATTTCTTTAGCGTTTCTTACGTATATCGCTTCGCAATGTGGGCGGACATTTTTCACGTTAATATCTCCCGATTATATATACGCATCATAGACTATAAATCGTGCCACTTAGTGATTTTTTGTACTTAAACTTTTCTTAATTAATCGAAGTCTTTTTAATTAACATTGACCTTTATCGTTACAGTGCGCTATGTCTGTAGATACGTTATTGATTATATTTAAATTATATATGGAATTTAATTTAATTTATTTCTGTTCTTCTAACCAGTATTCTTATAGTTAAAGTGTATTTGGTGCAATTAACATTAAGTTTGATTGAAAAGCACTGTACTCAGTGTAGTTTATATTTATTTTGTGTTGTCGTCATAGAACTACACGCGAGATATTCTGTGTAGTAATGGCATTGAAATTGAAAATAATAAAACAATTATTTATTGTCGATTGTTCAGCACATACATGTTAAAAATTTATTAGCAGATGTTTTTCCAGTGAAGCTGTATAGTTGAAACCCCCTGCCGAACAAATAGACTCATAAATATTCATTATCAGGAATTTTTCCAATAAATTCTGTGCCCAAACTTTTTTGTTTTTGTGTAATTTCCACCTGACTGGAATTTTGGCAAATACGAGTATGTTTATACGAGTATTGTGTACACGGTGAAACGATTTTGGTAGTGTAAAAAATGTGTACGATGATAATAAAAAAATATTTCAAGATTTATGAACTTCAACCAATTTGTGTACGGATGATTAAGTTAAAGGTTACATCGTCTTCTAGATTTTTTGCTTTTCTTAACATTACGTAATTATCGATTGTTTCGTTTGTTAGAAATTCGATTATTTGTGCGTTTTTGGTTTTTTATATTTGATTGCGGGCGTTATATAAAAGGTAAAAATCTTTGCAAAGTTTTTTAATATCAATTCTCAAGAGCAGAAAGGTTATAAAATTATATCATAACATATCCAGGTCACTCATATTCGGTTATAATGAGCATTTTGGATAGAACTTGTATAGTTTTTGTAAGAGTACTAATCCATCCTTACGCACTAGAGGTTCTTGGTAGCAGAAAATGATGTTTAAAGGCAGATTACTTTAAAACAGAAAATAGACCGATCTTTCATGACATGGGAACACTTCATCAGAGATGTAAAAATCCTTACTGCTACTGCAGCTCGGGAGGGAATTAGGAAGGACGGCTGCTTAACAGACGGCCAAATTCCTTAATGGAATTTAGCACTGTTCAATATTTTCCGGATGGTAAATTTTCAAAACACACATTTCATTAAACAAAATTAAAAATTTCTATTCCCGTTATTTCATATACATTTACCGAACTTATTGACTACCTTCGTTTAATATCCCCTAGTTTAGCAGGAATTTAAACTACTGTAGTGGGGTACATTGACAACATTGACTCTGCCCTTCCACCAATAAAAGCAGGATATTTTGAACAAATTATTGTTTGAACCTTACTGGGGAACTAGGAGCTATCATTAGCTTTTCATTTAAAATTACTTGGATTGCTGAGCTCATCCGTAAAACCATACACAACCCCTTAATCCCCTTAATTGATTTTCTTTAAAAGCGTATTGCATATTTTAACGTACAAACGACAAATTCTTAAAAAAATGTAAAAATTAGATATTTCTTTGTTGAAAATTGTGTACTTGTTCATGAGCTCATGGCAAAAAGTGCAGTTTAAATTTTGAAAGGGATGACGATTTTTCATCAAGGACGATGTCAGTTATCCCAAACGATGAACAGAAAGACCAGTCTTGCGAGGAAGTAAAACTTGAGGGAACCGACCTACACTTGAACAACAAAAACCATCCGTATACATGATGAAGACATTGTTGCTTCAAGGGAACGAAGCGAGCAAAGTGCTAAATTTTGGCAGTAATGTGTCCAATTGACATAACAACGAGCGAAGCAAAGTCGGCAATTTGTTGAGCTACGTAAGGAGAAAAATGCGAAAGTTGATCAGAAAGACCTATAACTCGATGAACAGTACCTTCAAATGCAAGAGCTTAAACGAGAGATGGAGAAACTTGAACAAGAAGTTGACGGTCGATTCAGTTTATTCCTCACACACAATTGGAGATGGCCAGCTAAATAAAAGTGTTTTAAAGAACCAGTCGCCAAAAGCTCGGAGTAGATTTTGTTGGAACCTTAACTAATTTACATGAATCTCATTCAATTTTCTACATGAACATTTCTTTAGTGTCGATTACGAATAATAGTAACAGTGTCGCCTAATCGACACTTACATAATAGTGTGGTGCAACGACATAATTGGTCCCAATTTGTACAATTTTGCTGGTAACCGAAAATGTTCCCATGCATCATCTGTGTAATAGTGGAAATCAACATCCAGGCTATCCGTTAAATCACGCTTGTAATAAGTCAAGCAACCGCTACCCAATATTAGTATTAGCATACCAAGGGGGATTTGATATCTCAAACAGCTTGACTTTTTTTGGGTTATTCATCAACATTCCGTTATATATTTTAAGCCACATTTTACCATCCCTCTAATTAATTTTTAGATATACATTTCATACATTTCTTTACTAATCACACAATCATTTTCTTATCTCTTTTTAGATAGTCCTGTATCACCACTTACCTCTCTAATACCACTCGTTTTTGTGATCGCAGTTACTGCAACCAAACAAGGCTATGAAAATTATTTACGATATAGGGCTGATAACATGGTCAATTTTTCGTTAGGTGAGTACCAAACAAACACACACGCACATTACAACGTTATTCGCACGGGACGAAATTATGTTAATCAGACTGAATTTTCTATTTTAGTGACGGTGATACGGAGTGGCGAGGAAGTTGATATACGATGTCAGGATATAGTACCTGGTGATTTAGTGAAGGTGCCCCGGGATTGTGATGTACCATGTGATTTGGTGCTTTTAAAATCATCGGACGAGCATGGAAAGTGCCATATTACGACGGCAAATTTAGATGGGGAATCAAATTTAAAATCGCTTATGATACCAAAAGGATTACCACATATCGAAATTAGTAAATTATATCAAACTAAATTATTATCGATTGAAAACAATTTATTATATTTTTATTATTTATAGATAAAATGCATACTCTTGGGGTCATTGAATGTGAATCGCCTAAAACCGATTTATATTCGTTCAATGGTAAAATAGAATTGGCATCAATTTTTACAAGGAACACAAACACAGACTGTACTTTACCACTAATGGCAGAAAACCTAATGCTGCGAGGTGCTCGAGTAAAAAACACAGAATGGGCAATCGGTTGTGCGGTTTACACGGGTAGGTACTTAGCTTACATTCACATCAATAAATCATGGTTTAGTAATATAAAATATTTCGTACAGGTCAGAATACAAAATTGGCACTGAATAGTAAAATTACGAGGAATAAAATGACGTCTAGCGAAAAGTTTATTAATAAATTTTTGGTATTCTTTTTGGTCATGCTTATAACAATCGTGACGGTGTCTTACTTTTTGAAACGGTACGACTTATCAATTTACGGTAGTCAAGAAATGAAAAAAAATTTGGTTTTTATTCTAGTTATAACGATGAATTCCGAAATTATCACAATGCATATTTAGGTGAACCGTCGGACTCATATCAGGTATCCCAATTTCTACAGGACTATTTTTCGTTTCTAATTTTATTTAATTATTTAATTCCGATCTCGTTATACGTCACCATAGAAATGCATAAATTTATCGGTAAGTCAAATTTAAACCATAAATCTTATTCTGCGCATGAGTCGTCTATATAGAATATATCGTCTATGGCGAAAATATTTAAATTTGATAATTGATTATGCCATCAGGTGTATGTCGACGCTGAAATTTTTTTAAATCGAAAATCGTTTTTTTTACTGGTTTAAGGATCCTTTTTTATGGAATGGGATGTGGATCTGTATGATGCAGACATGGATCAACCGTGTATTGTGAATACTTCGGATTTGAACGAAGAGTTAGGGCAAGTAAGAAAATTTGATTATTTACATAAAACGTAACTACTTATATCGTATACTATGTACAGAATGGGTTATTTGAGTAACACCTTAGCAAAAGGATTTATCCTTATTAATTATGAAAATATTAATTATAAGGATTTATCAAAAAAAATTTAAATTACTTTTTTATCTTTTTTATGTGGATTTTGAATAATCTCTCTGAATAACTAATTTTATATTTTTTAGGTTCGAATTTTATTTTCGGATAAAACTGGGACACTGACCAAAAACGAGATGATATTTCAACAATGTTCAATCGATGGTATTAAATATCTGCACAAGGGGATGGGGATCCAGAATATGGAAACAAATAAAATATTTAGGATTCATACATTTAACGTGAGTACAGAATATTTAAATAAGGTTAATATAGATATTTGATTATTATTCGTTCTTATTGCAGGCTAAGATGTTTGAATTTTTTGAAGCTTTAGCAGTGTGCCACACGGTACAAATAGCCGGGACCAGAGATATGTTGCACTCTGAGCGACCTAGTGTTAACAACAGCAGTACGTATGATATGCGTAAAATTAAAGAAGAGGACCTACTAAACGGGACACTCGATTCGGACGCGGATGACGATGGGATTGAGATGCGGCCACGCATTTCTAATGAATCAAATGCATCGCGACCCATATCACTTCTAGAGTACGAGCGCATATCAATGAAAAATAATATCACAAGACGTATGTTTACGGGTGACTTAAATCCACTCTTGTCACGAAACTTGAACGGTCCTAAGGCTGATATTGAAATTAATTTTGTAGGCAAGAATCATTTAAAGAACGGTGGCGTGCCGAGCACCAATATAAATGAGCTGCCCGAAATACCAAGCCTGAAATCAACCGATAAGGTTACCAAACGGCCAATCAGTGAGATCCTTAATTCACCACATCTCGATCGGGTTACTGGTTTTGGTGAGCGACCACTTAGTGTAATCGAAAATCCACTTTCAGCTAGTATCGATGAGGTCGACTACCACAAGAACACAAATAATAATCCGTTCCTCGCTACAACACTACCGCGAATAACCCGTACAATATCAGCAAACGATACAGAAAATTTAGCCAAGATGACACATCGCCGAACACAATCGCATGGTGCAACTGTACCGCATGCTGCCAAAATACGTATGACTCTTATATTTTATAGCATTTCTTATAATAACAAAATTTTTTAATAGCGCACCATCCTAGCCCAGGGCTATACCGAACCCTATCACGGCAAAGTACAATTCGATCAGAATCCCGTGAATATTATGCGGCCCCATCGTACAACGAAGCCTCTCTGCTCGAGCGCAAGGAATCGATGATGAAACGAGGCGTTTTAAAAACAGTTATCGAGCAACTCGATTACCAAGCCTCGAGTCCCGACGAAAAGGCTCTTGTGGAGGCTTGCGGCAAACTCGGGATAATTTACACCAGTGATGATGATGAAATTCTAAATTTAGATATAAAACAGAGATTTACGCGACTGTTAAAATCAAACATCGATACCGTGGATGCAGCGATGAATGTGTTTAAATCAGATGTGAATGAGGTGAAATTTACGAGGCTCGCTGTCCTCGAATTTACCTCTGATCGCAAACGGATGAGTGTGATTGTGCGAGATAGTCGTGGCCAAATTTGGATTTTTACAAAAGGGGCTGAGAGCTATGTATTTCCGCTGTGCCATAAGACACCCACCGAAACATTACAATTGACACAGACACATGTTAATGATTTTGCAAAGCAAGGTTTACGTACGTTAGCGGTGGCAAAACGAAAAATGACAGAGGAGGAATATTCGCAATTTCATAAGGGTGATGATAAAGTTTTAGGGAAAAATTCTGAATTTTACATAACGAGTTGATTTTTTTGCAGATCTAATGGCGGCTAATAATTCGCTGGCTGACCGTAAAAAGCTGGTGGCTGAGGTACAAAGCAGAATTGAAATGAGTAAGTTTTTTTTTTTTAAATGGACTACAAGTTTTTTCCCATTCTTACTTTTCCTGTTGCATCTTTCACTCGAATTTGTTTAACGTATCTCATACAAAGAAACAGTCTTAATGAAAATGGGGAGTACGTAGTTTGACCGATGTACCAGATCAAAATTAGATTTTTTTTTATTTTCTGCATTAAATTTTAAAACTCACAATAAAATAGCCGCTCCATGATGTTGTGAAAGTATACACGGAGAGAATGATATGCTTAATAGAGTAAGCGTGTTCTAATGATATTGAAGAGAAATATACCAACTCTAAGTTTTATAAAGTTAGCGGAGGTTAGTCCTCAGGAGTTTCAAAACCGAGGAAGAGAGGTTATAAATCCTGTAGTAGTGGATGAAATGATTGGCAGCGTTAAAATAATGATGACACACGTCGATGAATGTTAGCGAGGTCGAGTCACATGTCGCCCCCGTTAGCTTAGTAAATAGAGTGTTTGCTCTGTTACTCGGGGGTCCCGGGTTCGGTTCGTGGTGGTGACCAGTAAAAAAAGTTGCGCCTGGGTGTTTTAACGTGTCATATGTTATTTATATATGTTCGTCCATTTTCAGATTTACAGCCATAGTAGTTACGGCTTTGTCCTATATTTTTGTGAATTAGTAGAGAAAATTTAGAATGGCTTTACAGAATAGTCCTTAACTGAGCGATCATCCATAATTAACAAATCAATTATCGAGACAGTTGGGGATGCCAATGTTGAAGGGTTGAGGGATATCTACAATAATACTCCAGAGTAATGTTGGACAGACAAGGAATACTGAATATTCGATTGAACAGGCTAAGGGTGAACTCTTCTATAATGGTGATGTTACTCTACTGTGACCATAAGAGTTCAATAGCTTCTCTGAAAAATTCAGCTTATCAGCCGCCGATATTAAAACAAATAGGATTTCAATGCGGAGACGAGAGGTAAGGGGCCACTGTATTAACACGTATACATCGATATAGGATTTGAGACCACGTGAGAGTAATGAATTGTTGTAATTGACCATTCGTACTAAATTTAAATTTAAATAGAGCATCCGAAGCAAATTTGGGCTAAGATTTTGGGAATCATTTTCTGGGGTTCTATTATGTGGTTTCCATTTCCTGAAATTGGTTCATCTGCCTTTTTATTCATTTTTGTTTCTCCCAATCCTCCATTGAATCATCATCAGAAAACAATGCGTCTATAGCCAAAAGCGCTTCATATATTTTTATTGGGTTATAAATAGGTTCATATCATAAAAATTGTAATCAAATTATTTGTCTCTTTACAGATCTAGAACTCCTAGGTGCAACCGCCGTTGAAGATGCCCTCCAGGATAACGTCCGTGACACTTTAGAATCGCTCCGAATGGCCGGTATTCGTGTATGGGTTTTAACTGGTGACAAAGTTGAAACCGCTCTAAATATAGCTCTCTCATGTGGACACATTCCAGAAAATGCATTTAAATATTTTATAACCGAATGCAAAACGCTCGAACAGGTGCAGCAGCATTTAACAATTTTTAATCGTGAAATGTTCCAAAATCCAAACGGTGTATTTACCCTGCTAATCGACGGATCAAGTTTGGCCATTGCAATCGAGAAATGTAGTATTGTATTTCGAGATATTGCGATAAAATGCCGTGCAGTGCTGTGTTGTCGGCTGAGCCCACTGCAGAAATGCGAAGTTGTGCAGCTTATGAAAACGGTGGACGAAAAACCAATTACGGCAGCAATCGGAGATGGTGCCAATGATGTGTCTATGATACAGGAGGCACATGTCGGGTTAGGAATTGTAGGAAAAGAAGGTCGACAAGCGGCGAGGTGTGCGGATTACGCTTTTGCAAATTTCTCTATGGTAAAAAAAGTGCTGCTGGTACATGGACACTACTATTCCCACAGACTCGCCTTATTGGTATTATATTTCTTCTACAAAAATTTAGTATTTATGTCTATCCAGGTTTGTACTATTTGTGTATACATCGTATATATTAAATCTTAATATTTACCAATTAAATTTTGATATTTACAGTTCTTCTTCCAAGCCAACAGCATGTTCTCATCCCAATCGATATATGACTCCTTATTTTTAACTCTCTACAACGTTATTTATTCAGCCTTGCCAATTCTATTTATATCATTAACAGAGAAAATACATTCTGAACATGTGCTGATCACTCAGCCCGGACTATACAAAACGATATCTAATAATAAGGCACTGCACTGGAAATATTTTATTGGATGGATGGTGCTGGCCACCTATCATGGCGTTGTGATTTATATATTTTCATATGTGATTTGGATGAATAATCCTGTAATACTAACATCACCACATACAGTTAATTTGGCGTGTCTGGGTACATTCCTGATGCATAATGTTGTGGTGCTGGTCAATTTAAAGCTGTGGCTTGAAGCAAAATTCCAATCGTATTTGTTTATTGCAACGATATGGTTATCAATAATTGCCTTTATTTTAACAACGTTTGTTTATAATTTATTTAATTTGTAAGTAATTTGTGCATATCATCTTAAATAATTTCTAATCTAAATCAATTTTAATCTACATTACAGCTTCGATGGTTCCATGCTCGCTGTCTATTCAAATTTACTGTCCTCGATGACATTCTGGTTACTCTCGATCATCATAGTGATAGCCGCATTAATTCCGGATTACGTAATGAAAACATGCAAAAGTCTGAATATAACGGTGAAGAGGCTATTTCCTAGGGTCGATACAACATGGAAAGCTCGCTCAATTGTACCTAGACAACAGTCAACGTATTTATAAATTTAGTCGATAGTTTTATTGTAAAATCCTTAAAGGATTATTGTTAACTAGAATAATAAATTATAAATAATAGTGATAATTTAAAATATACACGTGTAAATATCCGATTATTAATGTTATACTTTTCTAGTTGTTTAGTAGTTGTGTATAGTAAAGTATAGTTGTTTGTATAGTAAAAAGATGTATAATGAGAATGTACAGTGAACAAACCCTAGTATCGTAGATAATTTTAAGAATAGTATTATACATGTAAAGTATTATTACTATAAAGTTACTTCCTAAGTGCTAAAGAAACCCAAAGCGATTAAATAAATAAGATTTTTTTGTTAATAAAATAAAAAATTTAGTTTTCTGAATTCAGGACATAACCGGTTCCTAGCCCTGGGAAAAATTATGGTTTAGTTTATGGGTACGAATTGTCTAATTACTACCCCATCCATACTCTGGGATTTCTTGTTTTCAGTTTTCCACACCTTAATATTTAGTTCATCCACATTGTACTGTGTACAAGTTTATCTGTTTTCATTTAATTCATTGTCATCCCACATGGGAATTTGTTATGTATACCGTTCTCGTTATTCAGACATAATAATATAGTTGACAATTTGAATTTGGTTGCATGTTCGTTTATAAAAACATATGAGATACCCTTTCATTATTATTTGATGTTATTTTGGATTGACGAAATATGATATAGTATTTAGAATAGAAACATAAACGTTCTAATCGATATAAATAACATGTAGGCGTTAAATTGTCTTCAAATGTGTGTAGCTACACAATTAAATTAGGTGGTACATTAACAGCGCTCAAATGTTGATCATGTTGTGTATAATTCAAAATGTCGATAAGATCGTTGACTGCATTATGAAATTATTTTTGTTCGCGACAATGTCCAGTTTTTTCTCACTTCTAATTGCTACACATCGGGCAACTTTTCTAGTCACAATACTCAAAGTGTTTATTTCTTTATATACTTCTTTCTATACCATGTGCCTAAGTATATCAATAGAACCTCCCACCCATCCAAAATATGTTTTGTTAATTTATTATGTAAAAAATAATTTTGTTAGACACGAAAAAATGTAGCAAAAATGTTGTTATGTTTCCAAAACTCATAGAACATAAAATACAAGTATGTGAATATGCTAATTGAATTATTTAATGTAAATCAAAATTTATAAATTAATGTTCTAATACAGGTGGAAATTATTTATTCAACTTTATTTTAATCTGAAAATTGTTAATTGAGGATTTTCCTTTCTATGTTCCTCATAAATCGTTACGTCATAATGGCATTTATTAAATATACGTACAGGGGTGAGATAATTCTACATTCTTATTTTGGCGTTATGGTTTGGTTTGAATCGTAAACTTCTTACAGAGAAGAAAAATGAATACTCGACACTATTCTTCGTATGCAATAATTTTAAGATAATTTTTAAAAATTGTCACGTAGAACATTTCGTTTGTGTAATTTGGATTTTTGGTCAAAACAAGGAAAGGGAAAAAGGAACTGAGAACGATGAGAAAAATATGAAATTTCATTCGTAACTCCTTATATAACGAGAGTGAGACTGATTGCCTTGGTGAAACCATTCTTCAAAGTCACGTTACGAATATTATTGAGATAGCTTGATAACGGGATTTGATAGAATAAGACTATGCATTATTATTATTTAAAGCAACGAACAGCCATAGACCAAACGTTTATATTTTTAACTTGCCAATTTATAAATGTACGAACCAATTGACGTTGCTGATGGTCAGCTGGCTCCAATTGTTGAGTTATTTGAATTCTGTGACTAACGAAACGTTTAATTATGTAGTACCTGTACAACGCCTCAAAGAGACACTTGGCCCTTAACGAATATTTTCACTTACAGCGTCACTGTTTCACGAACACGAACTGAACCACGTTGTTCTTAATATGCTCTACGACCTGCAGCTAATCTAGTTTCTTCAAAACTGTTGAACGTTTGCGAATTCTATGTCCAATTAGTAAGACGTCCATGTTGACCAAAATCATCACGTAATTTACGAAATCTTTTTTCTTACAGAACAACCATTTTCATAATTATCTTGTATAACCAAAACGTGTTGTTGTGATGTAAACAAACACATGAATAAGAATGGCATAGTTTTGACTTTTCAATTGTCCAAAAATTATCACATACAGTTGAGAAATCACACTCGAAAAAAAGTTTGATATGCGATGCAAATAATTTCGTATATGAATCCAGCCGCCAGCGCAAAAGTATATCGGTTTTAGAAGTAAGCTTTGCATCTTAACAAAAACGTTATAGTTTGCATTAAAATATGAAATAAATTACTTTTAAAACGAATTGATGCAACTTATGTCTAATTGTGATTTGTGAAGCAGGGGTACATTGAAACTGTATCGATACAGTTGTATCGTAATGTGAGTGGAGTTCAATGCAAACAAAATGTGTCGTATATTATTTTGATACTAATTACATTGAAAAAAGAACATGTTTTTTGAATTAGATTTTGTCTGCTTCCACTGTAAAAAAGATTTTACAGAAATTTACTAAAAGAAATTTACGAATTTTGTTATAAAAAAACCCGTTGAATTATATTATATGCTTCATGAGATTTTAAAATCTCTATATCAAAAATTCGCGTCAAGTCAGCACTCAGCATACCAGCACTCACCACTCACCAGACACCAAACTACAAATATATGAAAAATATTTTAATCTTATATTGAAAGGATATACACAATGTCTTAGCGAATTATTATAAATATTCTAAACATTTGTTAACCCCAGGTTATATAGAAATTTTCTTTCGACACACGTGTTACATTAGTTTTAGACGCAACTGCATCGTAAATATTTTCAATGCATGCTTTGCTTCTAAATGTGTTACACGATTCCTTCGTATACGCCTCGATGCAATGGTTACATCGAAAACCGCTGCAAAATTTTTAAGTGTGTGGCTTAGCTTCGTGCAAATTGGCAATTTTTAAACTAAGTAGTCATTCCAAGTAAACTAAGCATTGGAGTTCCATCGAATTCCGATTAATTGTTCATTATACCAAACTCAGTTCCATGTAGAAACTAATATTGGGAATCAATTTTTGTCATTCAAACTAAGTCGATTCTAACGGTTAAAAAAATGGTCGAAGTCATTTTTCAGAACCGCACCTGAAAGTTATATTGAAATTCAATTCTCATAATGTGAGACAGAGTTATATTTCAATAGTTTAAGATCGGTTGAGAAATAGGCGAGGTTTAATTCAAATTGAACTTTTTTCAAAAAGCATGTATTTCAAAGGGAACAAAGTATGACAATTTGAATCGGTTGAGAAATGGTTTAGTTACATTTAAATTGTCAATTTTCCAAATCCGCATTTGGAACTCATACCAAAACCCCGTTTTCTATGGAACCGATTGGCATTCCATTGAAAGCCCGAAACTCATTCTCGAAAAAAGAAAAAGCACGAAATTCCAAAAACGAAATACTGGATTTTTGTCATTAATAAATTTAAAAAATTTAGAATATAAATTTATGTACATTTTTGGATATTGTATATAAAAATATTCTAATATTGTGCATAAAAATTATATTTTAATTTTCAAATTTCAACAATTAAAAATCTTAATCGATCCATTTTATACTCTTCTCTTGTTCAAAATGTTCTCGCACAGTTAAGATGTCGGTGATATTGTGTGATTTTGTTCGGTTACTATACATCTTTAAGTATACCAAATTTTATCGGGATCGGTCATATCAAAGGTTCGTGGGGCCAGTTTATATCACAACTTTTTCTTGCCAGATTTGCATCGTAGCCACAGCTATGCGTGTGATTCGTCTTGTTGGAACCAAATTGATTCAATTCGAGCACAAGAAATTGTTCCAACATGTCACGATATCGATCAGTAATAACTTTTACGTTACGGCATTCTGAATGAACAGTGGTTCACAGATATTGACGGGGTAAATGGAGTACAGCTGATAATAGTACCATACCATAGCACCATTCATAAAGATGAACAATAATATATTTAAACGACTTTTTTTTTTTTTTTTAACCCAATTTCCAAAGGATGCTTTGGAGAGTTCATTTTTTAAGTATAGGACGCGCGCCCTTGTACAACCGCCAAGCGGATTGGTAATGATATACTGAAAATTGAAATATGTATTGAAATTCCCGAAAAAACTATTGACAAGAACGCGACGTGCGATTTGTGACGAGAGCTTGTAACCAACCAGAGACGAATATTTTGACATTCGTCACACGGCACACGCCGCCACGCATCGAGGGATGGTTTAATTTTATTTTTTCTGCCACGGTCGCACAAACTTATACAAATTTGTATGTAAACGAAGTAGTTTTTGACATTAAATTTATTTTTGGTACATTTTGTTTTGTTTAAATTTTATTTTATAAAGTGTGCGTGGCGGAACTAGTCACAAATATAAATTGTTTTCAAGAAAGCGTCACGTTTATTTCCAGTAGTCACACGTCGCATATGTAGATCAACCTTATTCCCTTAGTCGCATCACTTCATGCGACGTCACTACTCATCTTCTTGGTTACTAGATAATTAAATCATAACTGACAAAATAATTGTAAACAAAACTCGTTTTGGCTGTTTCTTAAATCTTAGCATGCTGCTTTATAAATTTTTCCTTGCGACTGCTATTACTTCAATTTCTATCTCTTGAAATTTTGACTCTACAAATAAATAAAATTGTTTTCAATGTAAGGCAGCCAACTAAGATTTGAAAAATTTTCATTGTGAATTTTGTACAAAATTATTTAGTAAATTTTGATTTTATAATCCAGTAACCAGGAAGATCCATGTCACATTCTCGTGAAGTTTGTCTTAACTTGTCCTAAACCCAACAACCATTTTAAGACAAGTTTAGGAAAAAATTTGCTCGACTATATAGTAACGTGAATTTTGTCCTAGACGTTCCTAATTAACAGTGTAAAATAATATCATATTTGCTATATAAACACTATTGGCAATTTAAAATATTTGAATTAATTATCAATTTATAATATTATATTTTAGTAAGTTAATAATCTAGAATAATAGAATTAATTGAAAAAATATAATTTATTGATAAAATTACGATTAAAATTCAACAGATTTAGAAAAAAATAAAAGAAAAAATCCTTTCTCCTACAATACTTTCAAGAGGTTACAACTCTTGGAAAAGGTGTTTTCACTTTGCACTAAACCCAATCCAACTAAAAACACGAGTTTTTCGGGAAAACTAGGGGAACACTGGGTCTAATATTCAAAAGTTGTAGAGGTAGAAGTCGAAGTAAAAATACTTTGTCCTAAGATACTTTTAAGAGCTTACAACTTTGAGAGTAGGTGTTTTCACTTTGAACTAGACCCAATCCAACTAGAAAACACGACTTTTTCGGAAAAAAACTAGGGGAACATTGGGTCTAATATTCAAAAGTTGAGGTAGAATTCAAAATAAAACTCCTTTGTCCTAACTTACTTCTAAGAGCTTACAACTTTGAGAGCAGTTATTTTAAACTAGACTTTGACTTCTACCTCTACAACTTTTGAATTTTAGACCCAGGGTTCCCCTAGTTTATTTTTTTGGAAAACTCGTATTTTCTAGTTGGATTGGGTCTAGTTCAAAGCGAGAATACCTACTCTCAAAGTTGTAAGCTCTTAGAAGTGTCTTAGGACAAAGGATTTTTATTATTCCCGAAATAATATATTACATACACTGTTAAATTTTATTATTAATTGGAAACGTTGTCGTTGGGATTAGGATAAGTTAGGACAAACTTCAAGTACGTTCACGTCACATGAACCCAGCAGATAAGTTATTGACGGTACACTAATGGCTCATTAGCGACAGTATATAGAAAATTTTCAGCAAATGGGACTAATTTTCGTTTGTAACATGTCTGAGATGAGTCGTACATGACACCAGATATGAATTGTACATGCCATGTTTTATATTAGTCGTGTTTGAAATGTTTATGTGGCTTGTCTAAAATATATGTACAATATATTTTACAATATAGTACATGCCTGAGATTGACATTTGTAATTAAAACATTTTATTTAAAGGAAGAAAACTATTAATAATTTATTAAAAAAGTTAACAATACATATCAGTACGAAATATTTGGTGACTTTCAATTGGTACTTCAACTGGCGGAAGTTTGCCTAGAACTTAAAACACAAAATCTGTTTAACCATAGAATAAATAAAAAATTGAACAATTTTAATACAAAGTGTAACTACAAAATGCTTACTAACCTATTTAACAAATAAAATGTTAAAAATATGTTTAAACGCTACATATGTATATTATAAAAAAAATGCATAAAGAGAAAAATTATTGCGCATAATACAGACTGAAGATGGCACGCAAAATATTTTATTTTTATTTTTATCGATTGTTTACGTCGTTTTCAAAAAATGGCGTTGGAATGAGAAATATCGAAGACTCGTCATACATGTTTCGCTCAAGACGTTGTCAACAAAGAAGTTGTGTACTCGACATGACTGACACTAGTATACATTGTACGCGTCATTTGAGAATCAAATGTGGCTTGTCATAAATTAGTCATTTGCCAACATTCCATCAAAAAATGACAAAAACTAAGTTTTTTATCTATTTCATACACATTTAGAAAAAAGGGTCAGAAATAGAAACTTATGTTTTCGTGAAAAATAATTCACATGGATGTTAACAAATTTCCAACTGGGAATAGTCATATTGATACGACTAAGGAGATTTCAAGAAATTTCCAGATGCATGTGAAATAGTAATATTTTTTCTCAGGTTGCTGATTTAAAGAAGCAAAAAAAAATACATTCCCTAACCTTCCTATTGTTAGTGCGTGTTTCAATTGGTTTAAATGCCGCATAAAAAGTTTAAAATTTAAAAATTGTGATGAATAAAAATGTCAAACTTTTTATCTGCTTCAAGAGCTGATAAAATTTTTATGTGGAATACATTTGGCTGACAAAAATATTTGTTTGTAAACATAAACTTGTCATGTACAAATTTTGAGAAAAATCGTAATAATTTAGATGTAAACTGATTAACTAATATACATTTAAATAGTATTTATTTTACATATTTTTACATTTATATTTGCTATATACGTTCATATTAATGTCAAAATTTAAACCAATTGAAACAGATAAAAAGTTAAAACGTTAAAAAAAAATTACCACGATTTTTTTTTAACTTTTTAACTTTTTATGCGACATTTAAACCAATTGAAACACGCACTTATATGTAAACAGACTATATGAATAGGCCCGGCGTTATCCGAGACACTCGTCTAGTACTTGGTCCTACAGTCCAATCAATGAATCAATACACCGTGTGCCGTTTCACTGAGGTAAATTTGAGAAATTCAACAATAGCAGATGTACTGCTTTTCCCACTAAACATTTTTTAAATAAATATGTGAATACAAATTTTAAAATTTTAAAATAAAAATAATCATTAAGGTACTAGACACAAAACCTTTCCACACAAGAATTATTAATTCCAGAGCGAAATAACACGTTTTGAATGATCAATCTAAAGGTAAAATTTAGTATGCAAATGATTATATTTATCTGATGAAAAATAACAAAAAAAAATAATAAATTTCTTAAATTGAAAGAAAAACAATGAAAATGTAAATTTTTCAAACAGACAGAGTCGTCAACAGAAGATGGTTGATATCTTTCCGTTTTGAAATTGAATACATATTTATTTAAAAAATAAACATTTATTTATTTTACGGTTTAGACCGTTTCCTTGTACCGTATAGACTACCCGCAAATTATTTTATCGTTAAAAATAATTTAAAGACTTTGCATTTATAAAATATACGAGGACCATAACAATATGTAAATTTTAAAACATAATCCCTTTACGTCCACTCAAATAATCCACTAAATCAAGATAAAATTAATTAATCCGCACCTTTCCGCCGATTTCCATATGTATCCAAAATCTAAATGGATACTGGAAGGAAAAAGGTACAAGAACAAAATATTGCATATACGCAAGTCGTGTGTTCATTTCAAACTTTGGAGATCACCTTTTTCTGCGTTACAATTAATTAATCACTACATCGACAAAACAATTAACCCCCTAACAAAATATGTTCGAAAGGTCACCTGCCACTGGGAAAACAAAACAAAAGATTGCCTCTGAGTATGTAAACATTTTTAAGGACTTTGTTGGCATTTCAAATAACATTCGAAAATCAAAAAATCATATAATTGAATGAAAATCAAACACAATCCCATCACACCGTCATCATCATTTTGTAAACGAACCATGAGTATCCGAAACAAAGGCAAGCAGTTTTCTCGCAATTGAAATTAATCGGTCAATTAATCTCGCACGTCCATTGAAACTGGAATATTTGCTTATGCCTTTTAATGCTTACTCAGGCCACGCATAAAAAATATATATGTTTTCTACTAAATCATCATTTTTATGTGTTTATGTTTTCCTGTATGTAATGAAAAGCAAGAATGAAAATTGGTTTTTCCTCCAATGTATTTGGTTTTCGTTTAATCACTAATTAATTAACTTAATTATGTATTACGTTATGATGAACTAGAGACGATATACCAGCACGACACACTATACTTTACATACAAAAGGAACAATGAAAAAGACTTTTCGTCATATAATAGGTCATTCAATTTTATGTATCCTATCTGTATCTTTCTACACACAAGAAGTAGGTATTGTCTCTAGCACAGGGCATGAAAAGATTTATCTTAACGAGAACAGAAGAAGGACTAACAGTCACAAAAATATTCGTATCACGAAAGTATAAAATAAGACATATGAATGACCTAATTTGTATTCTTAAAATGAAAAATTTTTATTCTTCAGTTGGTACACGATTCGTTCTTATAATCATCTGTTTATTTATTTACGTTTTTACGTGTATCTACGAGTAGGAAACAAGTCGAATCTAATTGTATGCAAATGTAATCATTGTAATGTAATCTCTTTACTGCTGTTTTGGATTTTATGTGCGGCTGAGTGTTTTTCCCCACTAAAATTGAAAATTTGTACAGTATTTTTCCGCTATGAAAACTTTTTAAAAAAAATTTTATCGTGATTTTTTTAAAACTTTTTCAATCGAGTTGCTGACCGACTAACAGAATTTTTTCTAGGTAGGATTCAATTTAACTTTAAATAATTTGTGTTAATAGGTGGCATACTAGTTTTTCAGATTTTATAAATACAAGCCCTGGGTGAATCGAGTTTTCGTTCCACCAAAGTTATTTGAATGAGAAATTGTTCTTGCCTTTTTGTTATTTTGGAACAACAATTATAATACAAAATTTAACGTATCCCAGTTTTTCGCTCCGGGATTTGTTTTTTATTATTTACACGGAACAGTTTTATAATTGTATTCCTTTATAAGACGAATTTTTGTTTAAATAAGCACAACAACAAAAATAATCCATCCTAATTTTCTTAGAAATATTGTAATGTGATTTGGTGGTAGTAATTCGAAATAATAATGCCGCATAATATGAATTAAAAATATTAAGGGTAGTTTATAGTAAGCTCCTCTGTGGGAGTCGTATGTTATGCTTGGCATGATCTTTAACCTTTGATATGGCTCCATACAAATTTATATGAAAATCTTCTATAACTTCCAAGACCTTTCTGGGCCAGAAATAGCGATTGTTGTTTGAAGATTGTACGTTGTCGAGTGTTGTATGTTCAAATTTGAGTAAATGGCCAACCTCCTAGGCTGGAAATGGTTCTTTCCGTTTTGAGTTGGTAACGATATGTCCAGCCTCGATATGACCTGATATATCGACTAAGTGGTAAGTAACAGCCGTATATTCAAATTTGATTAAATTTGAGTAAATAAGACCAAATTCCAAAATCTCTCGTGAAGTTTAATAAAAAATTGTATATCTTAAGAACTTTTTTGCCGGAAATGGTTCTTTATGTTTAAAGTGAATAATGATAAGAACAAATTATAGTGAGCTCTCCAGTACCAGTCCTACGTTAGCCCTATATAAAATTATAAAATTATTTGAAAATCATCTATAACTTCCAAAACCTTAATAATCCAGAATAAGCGATTAAAGCTTTGAAATAGAGCGAATGCTCCAGCAGCGCCTGCAGTTTGTTGAAATTTGAGTAAATGGCCCATTTCCAAAATCTCAGGTTAACCTAAATAAAATTAAGCGCCTCTTACTTTGAAAAAGCCAGAAATAATTCTGTATGTTTTAAATTTTTAATGATAAGGGCAAACAAAGATTGGTACAATCTTACAGCTTCGATATAGCCTCGTATAAATTTATATGAAAATAGTGAAAAAACTCCAAGATTTTACTGGGCCGGAAATGGTGATTGTGTTTTGAGATGGTTCGTGATAGAGTGAGTACTAACCAAGGGGCCAGCAACAGCCCTATGTTAAAATTTGAGTAAATGTTAAAGTTCCAAAATCTCGGGTAAAGTTAAATAAAAATCCATAATTATTATTTTTTTGCTGAATGTCAAAGTAAATAATATTTGTCTATAAAAAAGCCGAAAATCTTTAATTAATAATACAGACGAAGTTAAACTTCTTAAAATTCCATAATCATTTCTCATTTGGAAATTCAACAATAAAATGTTTTCAATTTCTTGCGAAAACACCTGATACTAACTGATTTTGAACAGATAAATTTTTTTCGTCACAAATTCCGCATGTCGCGGCATATTCCTTCTCTTGCCCACCCCAGATAATAAAAAAGAAAGATCTCAATGAGAGATCGTACGGAGATTATCGGTGACTTAATTTGGTCAAGGTACCGGTATCGGATAATACCCCACGTTCAATACTTTTCCATGCATTTGCATGGTTGCCCAATCTTCTTCAAAATCGATTTAAGAGTTGAAGTGGGCTATATCAATTAATTCCCTTTGCACCCGAGGATGTACACAAAACGGCAATCACGACCCCATTTGCATTATTCGAATTAACAAGTATGCCATTCTGTCTAGAGCTTTTCAAAATGGCTGACTTTCGAATCTAATATGCGAAACATGAACGAGCACAAAACGCCCATACATCACCAGGCTACTACGACGAAAGATCGTCGACTCATGATTGATGTTCGATATTTCTGGTCTAGTTTAAACAAAGACTTGAACCATTGGTCACATTCTTGTTTATCCTGTCAACCTGATTAAACAATTTCCTCCAATATACTTCAATAATTACGTATCACGATTGGGCGTTGCACTCAATGTTACAAGTGATCGAGGAACGTAATTAAGTCCATACTCTTGATTGAACTAACAAAGTATCTTGGCTCCCATCGGATACGCACGATATCACATCATCCAGAACCTAATGGCATGGTCGAACGATTTCATCGACATCTTATAGCAGCTGCTCTGAGGTTCGAGCCCAATGCAATACATTAGAGCTAAGGAATACTAATAATCCTATTAGGAATTCAAGCAACGATTAATGAAGACTTTAAGTACTCGCCAGCTAAAATAGTTTTTGGACATACCATCAAGCTACCCGGTGAACTCTCGATGATTGCGATTTCGTCTTTGTAAGAGTTGATAAGGTTCACACCAAGATCTTACGCAAGATGTTCGGGCGAATCAACGCCTAAATAAAACACTTCCGACTTTTATTCGTTTTTCAGAAACTTAGAGGTAGGGTACTGTAGCAGTTCAATTATTTAAATTTATATATTGAAACTGAATTCGACAAATAAAATTAAACTACTGTGCGAAATTCATGACGTAAAACCCAAACACAACTCGACACATTAACAATACAATGTTCAATCGAAAATATATGTATATAAATATATTTTTTCGAACAGTTTTCATAACGAAATTTTAATAATAGAAAGTGAATACACTTTTGGTATAATTGGCGTATTCCACTTTCTATTATTAAGGTTTCCCTTACTGTAAGATGTTAGAGTTCGAGTGAAGTTTTAAAACTCCGAACATTCGATGATGAAACTCAGTTCGAACATGTTCAAGATCTGGAATTAAACAGAAGCAGAGCAGCAGGATGTGTAGAAAACTACACTCAAGCCAAAAGGGAGGTGACGGCCGAGTCGGGAGAGAGTTAGAGCTCAAATACGACTCACAAACAGGAAGTCTATCCATACTGAATCAATACCGATGTTAAAATTTAATTCGGTCAGTGTTGTAATTTTAAAGCCGAAAAGACTGGCAATTATTGTTAAGGGTCAAAGAGAATTTCATCAATTTGCAAAAGAGAGTTCACGGTCAATGAAAACTTACCAATAACATGAGGGAGAGATGGGCCGTCCAGAAGGCCGCGACAGAGAGATAAACAATAAAAATTTCTTTAGAGGATGTTGTATACTAATGAAGAAGCGTTCGAGGTGATTATGGTATATAGCGAGCTTCGGCAAGGTTTCGGGTTCACTTTGGAAGAGTTATTTTCACTCATTTAGCAAATAAGCTAGCATCTCCGGAAATTCAATGAGACGCCATGAGACTCGCCATGAGAGAACAAAATTCAATTTGTCATGCGCGTAATTTTGTTTATATATTTTGTTTAATTAATGTGTCAAATGCGGTTTCGTATTGTTCAAATATTTAAATAGAAAGAGAAAGAAAACAATTTTTGCTCAAAATTGATATTTTAGCGTCTTTGATATTTTAAAGTACGGAATTTAGTATGGAATCAAAACTGTATTTCCACACAGTGGAATAATTGCATATTGGGTAACTTCCCATACATTTTTATCTCTGATGTGCCATCTTTTACGCAGTAGATGTACTTATTTGTGCGTTTGAAATGATTTTTTTCGAAGTTGCCCAAATTTGAAATTGGTAAGTTGTTCGTGGTGTTTGTTTTTGTAGAGGAAGAATAAGGCGCCTCAACCTAGACCCAGCCCCATTGAATTGTTACAGTTTTTGCAGCGTAATTTTTGGAGTCATTATTACTTACCAGTAATATGCATATAGCCATTCAAGCGGGTCAAATAACTTGGTTGTCGTAGAAGGGTAATCTCGCTTGGTAATTGATGCAATTGCATTTTTTGTTTATTTTTTTATGGTAGTTATATGGTGCAATAATTTTTTTGCTACCGCTTCTGGTCGCTTCAATAGCGTGACGAAACCATCCTTGTCGACTGAAGCCTGTTAGTTTGTGGTGCCAAATTATTATCTTGTTGTTGTTATTTAAATGTGTTTGGTACTCGAAGGTATATTGGTGCAGATAAATTGTAGGAGAATTATAGAGCAGATAATAATATGGGAAGTATGATCCAAAAATTGGTATGTTACAGGTGTCCAAACCCCCAAATCCTGACCATCTACATTTTAGGCAATTTTCGTTTTAAAGTATTGTTGTATATTATTATTATATAGGCTTATAATTTAACATTTTTGTATACAAGTCGACGCATAAATTAATCCTAAAATTATTTAATACAAGTGATAAATTAGTTAGACGCACGAAATCGCTAAATTCAACGTTAAACAGATTTATATATTGTATTATTGGCACATTATCATAAATTTGACAAGTAAAATCAATGCCTGCATAAAAGCAGAACAAATTCATATTCCATATATTCTACATACGTCGTGCTTAATTTGCATTATCGAATTTAGTGTTCAACAAGAAAAATTCCCCTAGCTTACAAATTTTTGGTACGTGTGAAAATCTATTCCTAAAAATTGATTTCCTTGTTGGAGGTGCGAGTATATCGACACCATGAATTTGAAAAAAAAACACTAAAATCACTTTGAACAATTTGGGGATTTTATGACTTTGTTTTTCTGCGTCAATGAAAATTAATGGCGCACGAATTTTGAATAAAGCAATATATGAGTACATAAATGTTGAGCGATAACATTGGCCTATTTTCGACAGTATAAGCGAAATATTTTATAGTAACTAATTTGCATTTTTTATTCGTTTTCCCATTTCACTATATAATTTGAGTGTTTAACAATATTTGGCTTAATATTCTCGTACATAAAAATACAAAAATTAATAATTATGTATTTTAATAATTTATTCAACATATACATACGATAAAATCGATATTAATTATGCATTAAAGTTTTTAGAACATATGATCTCAACACCACATAATATGTTTAATGCATATTATATTTAAAAGCATTAAAGTGAGTACGGAGACCTTGGCCGGATATTTGAGATGAATCGTCGGCTTGGTTCGAAACTGGCGCTGAAGTACAAATTTTTATTTGTATGTTCTAATTGAAAATTCGAAACCTAAAATCCCCCATGTTTAAGAAATATAGGAAATATTTTAACGCATAGTCGAATCCTTATTTAGGAACCTTAGGACGCAAATAGGCAGTGGATTTAAATTATAGAAATAACAATATGCATAATTTTCTAAATGTCTACTTTACAGCTGTACGAATTGGTTCGACATAATTCAAAATGAACGAGAACAGATACAAATTGTAATTTTTTAAAAATTAAATGGGAATTTGAACGTTTTACATAGTTAATGTGTGAAATGATCACGATAAATTTTGTGTTTGTCCACGGTATTACTAATTTCCGCATCCTTTTTTAATGTTTATTACGCATTTTTACGATAATTCTAAGTAAAATAATTACAAAGATACAAATGTCCAACATACGGAGACACAGTCCACACAAAACGGGAAAGAATATCTTCTCTGCTACGTACTCGTAAGAACATATTAGGGACCTGCACGAATATAGATTCTGAAATATTCGAATAAAAAAATTGAAGTAACTTTGTTATTCATTTGTTTTCGAAGAAAAATAAACTTTTATTGGTTTTCGTTCGAAATTTCTGATTATTCGATTTTGATTCGTTTGAAATATTTATTTATTTACAGATATATTTATGAATATTCAAATATTGGATAAAGTTATGTATGTATGATTTTAATTTTCTAGGCAAATTCTATAACCAATGTGTTTGATTTTCATGCGAAACGCTAGAGAGAGGATTGGAGGGTGCTCGTCATATTATGCGGTTGGGAAGAAATACAGTACTGTTTGCGGAGCAAACGCAAAATCCAATGCAACGGAAAACTGTTCAAATCTTTAATAAAGGAATTTATTGGAAGAACCCCAGTGCCATTTGCAAAATATTGCCTCCCACCACCTGAGCTGAAGCGGCAAATCTACGAATACTATTTTAATGTCAAAGATTATCTCCCAAAATTATACATTTTGGAAGTGGGTCAAGCTGTTTCGCTTTAAATGGAACACTCAATGGGTCTGTTTTATAATTCAACCCAAGCGAAGGTTGTGCAGTGTTAAATAAGCCAGCGGGCAGAGAATATTAACATGTTTTTACTTTGCACACTCTTCGACTACTGAAATTTGTTTCACAATAAAATTTGACGATCCGAGTATACACGGTATAAGCACTAAAGAAAAACATATGGTAAAATAACTCAAGTTGAATAAAAAACACAGTGCTTTTTTTGACAGTACACGGCCTACTCTGATTTAATTATAAAACAGACCCCATTGCATTGGGAAAATATATACAGTGTGAGTTTTTAATCAATACCAGACTTTTCGAGGGGGACAGTTAGTGGAGAGTCGAGGGGGACGGTTAGTGGAGATCTTGAACGAGGTCTAAAATTAAGGTTACGAGGTTTTTAAATTATTAAGCAAAGTCGAAGACGATACTAATCGTGCCCAGACCTGAAATATTATAAGATACAGTACATCTCATCGTATACGGCATTTATGAAGATGGCGGCGGTCCTCGACTTTCTTAACATACTGTTGTGTGAAAACCCGTAAGTTGTTCATATTTTAAGTTGATGCCGATGCCCCACCAGACTATGTAGTTGAATTCGCGTTACACCCGATGATAAGTCTATGACGATATGTGGTTTATAATAATTGATGTTGTTCTGTATGATAACAGGTTTAGAATAATGCTCGTCGCCGGAAAAGTTGGTTGTAACAAAATTTACAGAGTTCGTACCGCTCTATTGTACTGCGTCGCTAAAGAGACTACGGTTAAATCTTTGAAAAAAAATTGTTTTATGGAGAAGATATTTCGAGAAGTTTTACAAAGAATTCCGGCTCTTGGCCTCACGTTAACCACTTTTCTGCATTAAACTAGCTATCTTATTGAGTTCCAAGAATCGGCCTGGAATAAATCCTCGAGTAAATATCTTATTTTAGAATAACAATAATATGTCGTTAGAGCTTTTACTATCATTAAAATTGTGATTGTAAGCTGATATTGATTGAATAGTGAATTGTCTCTAAGGCAGAGCAGCTTGGCAAAAGTTTTCCCTCAGATGATAGTTTACCTTTATTGTTCAGTTGTATTTTTAGCTGATTGGAGTCATTTTTCCTGTTACTAATTGTCTACGGGAAATGTCGATGCGATGAAGGTGATAACTAAGCTCTAAGCTCTAAGCGTTATTCTCAAATACAAATTGTGTAAAGGCAGTGAAGAGCCAGTGTACCAACTCAAATTCTTCATTTTCCCAACAGTATTCCTGCATGATTAAATAGTTTTAGGGCCTCTTTTACTCTTTCTAAACAGTTCGGCGGCCAACTCAGATAGCTGTTCAAGATGGTGGTGAGAAATCTCGCTTTACCAGTTCGGTGACTCTAGTGCTGCTTAAAATAGAAAAGACAATGTGTTTCATAGTAAATAGGGTAAGTTCTCAGCCGTTGTTGAGGATTAAATGGTATTGAGCTTTTCTTCTATAGGTCCTATGGTCCATTTAAGTAATAAAACTTAAATTCTTGCGTGTTCGTTGGTTTAATTAACTTTAACTCGAGTAGATATAACTTTTTCAAGGGTTTCGGAAGAAAAGATGACAGAGTTATTTGTCTTGGTCGTTTGACTAGCCATGTGCACATTTTTCAACTTTCGGGACGACCATATGATTTCAATTCGTTTCCTATAGGAATATGATAAACACCTTTTGAAAATTAGCACTAGCCGAAAATAACTTGTGGGGTGTTTTGAAATGACGTTCAAACATAGAACAATAGAGAGAACCTTTCTAAGGTGAAAAGTTTCGGATATCCCCTCCATTTTATCATAGATGAGTATCAAATATTTCCATGATACTTTTTTCTGATCTATATTATAAATTTTAAGATTCAGCTGTTCCATTCTTAAGCCTCTCTACTACATTTAGGGTTTCATTAAGGCTTCCTATGGATTTTTCTACATTCCATTTTTTCCACTACTAAGGATTTACGGGTCCCTAAAATCAGTTCATCTTCCTAGTAGCATCGAGTGTAGATTATATGTGGCCCGAAAACATACTCCTTCGATATTCTTCTCTCATCTGTAACCGTCCATCCTAAGTGATAGCACGTTTATATAGTGTTCGGGTATGCTTCAACGGCTGGGGGGGTTATTTTTACCACTTAGTGAAGATGGGGAGACAAACCATAAGCGTTCTCAAATTAAGAACTTATACCACCCACATGATCATTCTCCATCTCCGTCATTCACCAAAAAAAGTCAAGTCACTTCATTTTTAAAAAAAATTATAATGCAAGAAAAGAAATTGATAATATGTTGGGTTTTCATAAGAAATTTAAAAAAAGAAAATATATATTTATAGTATAAAAATTGTTTAAAAAAACTCACCAAACCACATATGAAGAGTACTCAACGCGTGTGCTTTGTCCTCCAACAGAAGTGTATCCTAAAAACTGAGTTATATATATTTTTTTTTGTCACTTATGAACCCATTTCAAATATGTACATCAAATTTTAACATAATTAATTCACTAGATAATTTAAATTTAATTTGATTTCTTTTTTTTTTATCACCTAAAGAGGATACTCACATTTTTTTACACTTGACAAAAAAACAATAATAATAATTATGGCCAAAAAATAACAATTTGTACCATGCGAAATAAATTCTATTAAATTATCAAAAATCCATACGTATATATTTTATCCGTATCTTTTAAATGGTATTAAAATATGCAATTGATTTTAATTAATTCGTAATGATAAAGTAAACTATATACTTAAGTTTAACCAAAATAATAGTTTATAAAAAAAAAATTATTAATTATGTAGCGTTACGCTTATCGGGATTTTTCCCTACGGGTTGGCGTTCGCGAGCGGCCCCGTAATGTTGTAGCATGTAGCAATCGTATTCCAATTTTTGCGTACTTCGTATTGATATAATCTGTTTTGCACCCGTTCAATAACTGTTACATGGCGAGAAGAAAATATGCCAGCCATAAGGTTTTATGCACTGCATATAATTCTAAGTTCACAAAGAAGAAGAATGGAAACATTACCTCTTTTGCTTTCTATAAATCACTATATCACTCTATAAGCACAATTACCACACTATAAGTCTTAATTATAAGCATAAGACTACTTAGCACTTTTTATTTGTTTATATTAATGCCAAGCGTATGCTTTGGCCGCTTACTTTTTAATGATGCGAAGTGGAATTTGCTTATCAAACGAAACCTTAGTCGAATTATATATACAACATTCCCCTACTTGTATATATTTTTTCACAAATACCCCTCCACTTCTATTTGGTAACTGTAACTGAATATAAATAATATTTGTATAGGTACCAATCAAATGATATGATCATCTCGTACGATGATATTTACCATGAATTTCCCGTTAACGGAGGTGTGTTTTTAAAAAAAATTATATAATTTAAATGCCTTGTCACCAAAACAAAAATCCGTTTCATACGCAGATGGTAAACGAGATTTAAAAACAAAAATTGTTGTATAGGTCATTGACCGAAGAGAACAACAATAATAAGTTTTATTGCTTTGTTTTTAAATTTTTATCGTTACGCTTACGCCTGTCGTTTGAGTCATATGGGTAAATGCAGCCGTAACACATCTAGCAATTCTGAATGTTTTCCGCAACAAATATGGGATTTTGCCAAATTTTACTAAATTAGGGGAATAAAAAAATAGCTAATTACTTTCATAGATGTCCATGCTTCACCAAATTGTGAGATGTTGATGTGCGTTCGCGAATTTTGGTTGATTGACGTGCCGATTGGTTGCACTTATTGTTATTGCACCATGGCATAATGGATTTCCATCGGTAGAAGATAGTATTTTGTTCGATCCTGATTGTTAGAAATCCGACCTCCTATTACAATTCTATTCGAATTTCTTTACTTTATCAAACAATCAGTACAATCTCGGACGATCTTCTCAGAACGACTACGGCGTCTCATTAGCACTCCAACCATATACTCATCGTAGGGTCAGTACAGTAAACTGAGTGCTGTTTATCGATATGTGTTATCTAAGCAAGGACACCTGCAATGGTGATTCGAGAACAGTGTGACAAGTTCATGGTAATTTGCATAGACGGTTGTGTATATTTTGGAGGTCTTGATTATAATTCTGCTGATTATTTCAGTACTCAGTAACGAGTGCTTCAACTTTTAGTTCGTCGATTATAAAAAAAACGTCGGTATTGTGGTCTGTGGCACCGTCCTGTTGCAATTAAATATCCGCAAAGAATTCCTCTTCAATCGTAGGGACTAAGAAGTCAGTTAACATCATACTATAATAGCCGCTATTGACTGTTAGTGCGGCTCCTTGCTCATTTTTGGAAAAATGGTCCTATGATGCCTTTGGATCATATTCCATTCCAAATAGTCATTTGTTTTGGGTGTATTTTCTTTTCAATTGTCTCGTGTGGATTTTCTGTACCTCAATTGGCTCATTCAGCAAAATGAAAACTCAATGAATGATCAACTGCCTTCAATTTTTGAACCAATTGGATTTTGTGTAAAATTCTTCGCAACTGACTCACTACTTTGGAAATAAGTTTTTATATTTTCCATAACGTTGATCAAGCGAATATCGACTCATTTCGTTCACCGGAAATATAATATTGAATTTCTGTCACTTGACAGGAGCGGCGAAATAACCGCTAGTTCAAAAACGAACCAAAAGGCGTCGTACAATTTATTATAGTTTTTATTTTAAGTAATACTGTTTTTCATTAATTTATCTCGTACGAGTCCCATTTCAAAGTTAGTCGAGTCCCCATTTTTGAGATATCGCTTTCGACGTATCACTCATTTTCACGTTGATAGTTCTTGAACTATTAAGATTTTCATTTCAGTGGGTTTATTTTTTATACAAAATTTCGTAAAAAACAAGCATTTTTTCGTTGCTCACCAATAGTATTAGAACCATTAAGATTTTCGTTATGCTTTCTTCAGCAAAGTTGCTGCGCAAGTCAAGACAAACAACTTTGCCGAACGTCTCGAGACCGAAAAACTACATCCACCATATATGTGTGTTTTACTTAGACCAAGGTTAGGTTCGGTTAGGTTGGAGTGACTGCTTCCGCACTTTTAGACCAGTAGTGGCCCATTGTGATACCACAGGATACTATTTACCCCTGTTCTCGCACTCCACAGTCCGCGATATCTGAAAGGCTGCCCATACTGTACGCGCACAAATATGCTGACCGCTTTTCATAACATAAACGTTCGAATGTCATTGAAAATACATTTTTTGCATTGTCATGTGAAAAAATTCGCCAAACAATAACCAGCGGAAAAAAACAAGATGTACTCTTGGGTGACATTTGTTGGTATTTGTAAGAGGAAGAATATCCCGAAGACGACACGAACGAATCATAAAATTAAAATTAAAAAAATTAAGAAAAATGTTAGTTTTTTAGGAAAATGAGTGTATATTTTGACACATTTTTGACGTGCTCACAATTGGGGAGTCGACTAACTTTGAAATGAGACTAGCACCATTGAATTCAGCATACTCGAATTAGGTTTACCACCTGAGTGCTCTGCTCGTCACAAAAAAAGTTTGCGATTCAAGCACAGTGTTATTTGAACTGCTACAAAGGATCATCTATAAATAAAAATCGTGCCGAGTATCTAATCATGTATGTACCGCCTGAGGTACAGTAATAATGGTTTGTGATTAAAATAATTCTGAAATATACCACAACTTTTATGTTTAACGGGATATAATCGAATTATTATTTTTATTCTTCGAAACGTGTACCACCCACACACACAACACACGATTACAAATTATAACGGCAAAAAGTTAAAAAGAAAATCAGATAATAATTTAATAGATTTGTATATAGAATGATGTGCAATTTCCAGGGGAATTGATGTTTCAACACTAATTGAGTTTACATAATTGGAATTATTTCGAAATTTTTGCTAGCAGTACGGTATATGTAGGGTTATATTTTTGTAACGAACAATGACGATTTTATTTTCCATCCGGCACAATTTCCGTTTCTTTACCTTTACTACGACATGTCAAACAAAGAAAAAATAACTATAATGGCATAAATTCAATTTATTTAACAATCACCTGTAATTAGCACTCGTATATGCAATCATAAGATGACTTTAGAAATATCATCGTCACTAGAATTGATTGCCTTTTCAGAATATTCCCATTTGTTGTATATATATGTACATGTATATGGAGCAGATACCCATGGCTATTCGTTTTGCTACTCCGGCTATCATTGCGCTGTGCTAGAATATCAAGAAAAATGTATATTAAAATATTTCCCTCTAACTATAACATAAAAAAAGCAATTTACAGATAACAAAAAAAAATTGTTTAGGGTTTGCTAAGGAATTTTTGGTGTGTCGTGTGGTCCGGAGTGCGAGAAATCGGGAAGATGGAAATCGTTAATTTTCACATGTATCTATAATGAGTATTTTAAAACCGCACACACATAATAATTTTAATTGATGTAGCATGTGACTTTTCACAAATAACATACTCGTATATACGATATGCACACATGCACGCACACATTTGCACGAGTCTTTATATAGTACATCAAAATTAAACCATTCAAGATTTTCTCCTCATTGATAACGTTATTTACTGTGGCTATATTGTTATCCCTTTCTTTATACGTTTTTGGGGAAAATTCATCCTGTTGCCTTATTTATACTTATGTGAAAATCTCTGGTTGGTATAAAAGCTTTACACGAGCAATAATTTTTCCCAACAGTTTCGAATCACTCTTTGCAGCGGAAAGTTTAATTTTTCATTCCGTGTGTTATCGTGTTGTGATAAATTGGGTTGTTGTTGTTGTTGTTTGGAAAATAAATAAAATTTACATATCTGAAGATATGCAATGAAAAAGTTTAGTTTAGCGGAAAATTATAGTTTTAAAAATATTGATAAGAATGTGATTGTGTGTGTGTAAATATTATACTGATAAGAAAATTGGCTTAGTTACAAATATTTTTCTTGTTTTACTGATTTTTTTTTTTTGGTGTTGGTGGAAAACAATGAAAATTTTGGATACTCATATAACATTCACGAAGAAAGTAAGTTCACACAACTATATATGTATGTTTACCTGAGGAACGTTATATACCTAGTCGTATATTACAGAAACTACGCATGTTATTAGCTGGCAATTTAATGTGTGTAGAAAATTTAATTGGACTATTTGCACGATACTACACAACTTTCTGATTCATTGCACCCCTTTGTGTTAGGTGAGAATTTATACACCTTATTATTTTTGTGTGTAGATGACGGTTAAACAGAAACAAGGTTGATTAAGTGGCCATAAAATTTTAAATGCAGCCATAAATTCTGGTACTTTATTTAATGATTTAACTCCGATATAATGTATTTTGGATATAAAATATTTTGCAGATTTAAGGTATATCTTACTTTTGATTCAAATTTCTGGCGGTCATTAATTTTGATGAGGAACTGCGCTTTATATAGCTTAAGCATATTATGTTCTCCTAAAGTTATATACAATTTTATCCCGCCTATAAAAATTCCCCCAAAAGACTCCCGGAGAACGAAAATACTATACTTGCTTATATAGAAATTTGATACCGTACGGAAGGGGAAGTTCTACAGTATTAATTTTAATAATTTATTGTTTGAATGTCGGTAATAAACTTATTATTATTATAAGAAGGTGTACACAAAACAAATATACAAGTCCAAAGACTGTACCGAAAAGTTCCTACCCGCATTTTTATATATAGGTCAGGAATTTATATACATCAATATGTGCCCCACCCTCTTTATACATATAATTCCGAGGTCAAGGATACTATATAAAATACAAACAACCGAATTATTTCCCATTGCTTTATAAACCCGAGCACCGTTTTTGTTGTAGTCCATATATACGAAAATATCTAGGTCTGGTGTATATTAAAATATTCTAGAGAAGTTCAATTATTATGTTAAACCACACGCGTCTTATGCTATACGTCTTACCAACATAAAGAATAATTGATTACGTGCGTGTCAGCGAGCATTCCCGTGTTAATGCTTAATCAATGATATTGCCATACGAAGAAATCATCATGTGTGCACGTAATCAATTGGTTCCTATAAAATAAATTTACCATACCATAATCTTTTAACATCACATAATACGTTTTTGTAATTTGTTTATGGGTCATCATGTTAAAGGTGGAAATGTTATGTTTAATATAATTGCCTAAATTTGTTGTGTTGGCAACATCTTTTTTTATTATTTTTTTTTTATTTTTATGGTTTCTAAATCGTTGCTTGCCTGTTGAATTTGAATGGATAATTTTGGGTGTAAAAGCATAAACAAACATCGCTTTCTGTGTATTTATATTTTTTACAAATTTTAACGGTTATGGTATGGGGTAATTTGGGGATTTATTTGTGGCAAGTGCAATTTTGTGCGTCTAACGGTAAAATTTATGTATAATGTATTTTGGGAGCTAATGTGGGTTTTCTAGTTTAGTTGTGCATTCCAAAAACAATTTAGTTTTCCTCCAGAATATAGGTCCTAGAACAGCTATATAACTAACCATTTAAATGGATTATGTAATGTAGAGAATTTCTTGGAGGAGATTGACTATTTTAGAAAATATCACACTTTTTTATTCAAACTGTTTAAACTAACTAGATTTATTTCACCGCAGATAAGACCATAAAAAAATAATGACTGATTTCTGTAATTCCCATCTTTTATTAATGACTTACCAAGTTCCATGATTGCGCACCTTCTCTCCATCGACCAGAATCACCCGTAGAAAGCCCTGATTTTAACTCCAATTTTAAACGATAATTTTTGAAAAATTTTGTGTGGGCATATTTCTGGAAATTCCACGTTTTATTACGTTGGAGGTTAAGGGTCGTCGGTCAATATACCAGCCCAAATAACAACTTCACCTGCACGTAGACCTTCCTGCGGATTAACCAACGAGGCTCTGGCGACCTAGAGCCGGCTCGATAATACCGGCAACCTAGAAAATTATGTTTTCTCCACGCTTCAATAACTAGTCATTAAAGCAATGAGTTCACAACAAAAAGGAAGTTTTACCCCACGTGGTATTCTAACTATGCTCAGTTGGATAATCCACCCTCTAACGATGCGTGCTCAATGGTAATGGATTCTGAGGTAAGCCAACAGTTGCGATGTCCATGCATACAAAGCTGAAATATATTTTGATTGCCCCATACAGAAAAACACACTCCGCGACTTAGCAGGAAAACGAAAATGCTAAACTACTCAGAAGATTTAGTGAAATAGATAAAATGTAGAACAGATTTCTGGTTAGAAGTTGGGGAGCATTCATAAGCAAAAGCTAATGATAACGAAACATCTTGTTGCTAGGACTGACGTATTAGGGTACCAAATGAATGCACATGTATGTATATTCAAAAAAGAAATATTTGTAGGGACAATTCTGCCAACAAATCGTAAATTATTAAGGTTGGCTTAGTTTTCTGGTTATTAAATTTAAAATAATTACACAGAGGGTTTTTATTGCCTTTATAAATGTGCCGAAGAAATTAGAGCAGAAGGGTACACCAAATGTGGAGTGAGGTAAAATGTATAAGTCTTCTAAAGAATTTGGAGAACATCAAAATCCGAAAATTCAGATTCGAATTATCCAATGTATGAGAGCGTACCTAATATCCGGATAAGGAAAAATTCTTCATAATACGTTCAGTACATGATAACAGTTAAAAAATAAGTTCCTTCAACATTTCTCGAGCGAGATGGGAGCCGAAGTAAAGAGAACATTGCATGAATTTGCTCCGTAAGGCACATCAAACTGCTGAACGCCCATAAATTTGACTATACCATCGTTCTTATGGGTTTTGCTGATGGCCAATACGTATGCTATGCATTTTTCGCCGCAACCGTCAAAATCGATAAAAATTACTGTATGTAAAAAACGAAATCGACTCACAATCGAAGGTCGTTTTACCATCGTGATGTTTGCAAATTTGGATATGGGGAAGAGAAATCGAGCAATGTCAATTAAATTTTTTTCTGTCACCATTTACCGATGTTTTCGCTATGTATCGGAATTAAGCATATGTTCATTAACAAAAACGGAGAGTCAGATTTCCAAATATATAACGACTCAATTAATATTAAACCGTACCGTAATGCTTTCGTAAAAGGACCAATTGTTAAAAATCTTTTTGGTCAAATAGTTACAATACGGCATAATACAACTTTATATGATTCTCCGTGGGCATAAAGATGGGTTACCAGCAAATCGAGATCGAAGCAAAATTGTTATCTACACCAAGGAGCATTACTGGACATTTTTAAATATCTCGAGTCAATTATAACGTCAAAAAATGAGACAGTTGGAGAACCACCATGCAGGCGGCAAAATTTATTATTCAGATGAGAAAACTAGAGAGAGAGAGGGTAAAATGAGTTGCTGCCGTTAAAATTGGCGATCACCAATATCAATGCCCCTTGATCTGAGTGTACTCTCCCAAGAAGCATCTTACAACAGCATCTTACAGTTAGTTGTATACAACCAATTGATCGTTGTCACATAATTGTCACAACCAGAAATTGCTTGTGAAATGGTTGTCAAATTTAGCAAAAACTTTATTGATAAATTATATTTGTGAAGTTGTTGTCTCTTTGATATCCACAGCTGAATGGTCACCACAACCAATTAGTTTGTCACATTAGTTCGGACATACATGTCACAACTAAAAAGGTTACCAGTTACGGAACGCGACACATTGGTTGACAAAATTGGTTCGCACACGCATGTCACAACTAAAAAGTTACCAGTTACGAACCACCACCAATTGGTTGGGACATACATATCACAACTAATTTAATTACCAATAATGAACTAAAATAAATGTTACATTAAATTAGTTGTGAAACAGTTCTGACAACTGGTTACAATCACCATTTAAGATAAGTTCTTAACGTCCATAATAAGTTGTGAAATAAACTCAAAACTCATTTTGCGAACTAATTTAGTTGTCGTTTATTTGGTTAGTTGTACATTGGATGTGAAAACTGAGCTTGAGAACTACGAATAGCCATTTTGTTTATTTGTAATTTGGCAATTTAAGAAGTTACAATTTCACGAAACGTCAGCGAACATTTCAATTCAAAATGTTCAAGCCGAAAATTGATATCCGAATGGAAAAGATATAAAAAAGTGGTACTACAGACGGATATTGTTGAATAGGAATCGGTTAAATTTCAAAGTTCGTAATAGAGACATTGTTCCTTGTGAAAACACGGTAGTTGAAATTTCACTGTCTTCATGTAGAAGTGTTTTACCCTTGAGTAACCAGAACGTGCCTTCATTTCCATTCAACAGCATAAACGATATCGAAATCATTAGTCTGAATGAAGAATTTGAAAATTTTGCCAACAATGTCAAAATTCTAATGGTGCAAATAGTTCTTCGCTAGACTGTTTGACAACCCATTCACAAACAAACATAGTTAGACTGGTTCTGGACACAATTAATCAATATAGAAAGTTCGCTTCGCAACCAATTCACAGTTTATTTTCTTTGAACTAGTTCCAAACAACCATTTCACAAAATTGTATTGTTCGACTTGACCTAGAACGGTTGCAGACACAACTATACTATAATATGGCGGATTAAAAATTTTTATAAGGAGAATACGTACCACCATTTTGAAAAAAAAACTCATAACCTACAATCAGCAGTGCATTGATCTTTTACTTCATATAAATTAATTTTTTTAATATTTTTTTCTTAAATTAATTTATTTGAAAAAGCAAATAAAATAGGGCGAATCTTTATTTTCAAACTAAAAATCCCTGTTTTACAGTAAAATTGACATTTCCCATGGCTTTTCACGTCATAAATAATGAAATCGAATTATATATGAAATCAGATTAATATAATATATTATTATTATTCCTTATTATTATATGTTCTTACTTTCATATAGTTATTCTTTTCAGTTGTGATAAAAGTATTGCTTTAATCTAAACACAACTTCGTAGTATCATAATCGTTGTATTATTTTAATAAATGCCTTATGTGTCTGGAAATTTGGTTGTGAGTCTCCATTTCTGATCACCATTACTAGTTGTGAAATAGTTGTAAATGAGCTGTGACAACTTTCATACAACGTTGTGACAACCTTTATAGAACTGGTTTACAACAGCTTCAGTTGTGGGATATAACCATAACTTGCTCACAACGCTGTCACATTGTTGTGACAACCGATTTTTTTCGCCAAATTGGTTGTGCCAACCACGTGGAGCCGTTGTGATCTACGGTTCGCCACATCCAAATAGCGACGAAATTAGTTGGGACAACGATGTGGTAACCGTTTCATAACTTAAAATGCTACTTGGGCTGTGTCTCTATAAATTAGTGATTATGCTTATACATATCTGAAATTTTACTTATGTATTTGACAAGATTTGTCAATAATTCCTTTCATAGGTAATTCTTAAATTTTAAATTAACTAGCAAGTACATTTCATTTTCTGATTTACAACAACAATGATATGTATTCAATGCCAATTTGGCATTCATTAAATTTCTACAGACCTGATGGTATTGAAATTCTAATTCTATATTTTTTAGTTACTGTGCTTGTCACTAGAGTTTTCTAAATTAATCTTTTTGTTCTAAATGTTGTCATCTTGTATTTTATTTTAGTTTTTATGACGTTTTCTACAAAATTGATAGATATTTTGAGATTGACAAGCGTTTTGTATTGATTACGTTAAATACTAGGCAGGGATATAAGTTCGTGGCTTTTTTCGCGGTAGATGGGTTTACATTCATATATCTCAGTAACCATTAATCGAATCGGGCAATTCTTATACTTGTTTGAAAGGTGACATTTTTACTTGGATTTTGACGTACAAAACATTAAAATCGGTGAAGTGAATAAAAAGTTACAACATTTTAAACATGGAGATAAATAATGAAAATATTCGATATCTTTTACAGTTTTCGTACGACAAAAGTAAAAACGCGGCTCAGGCATGCGAAAAAATTTGTGCTGTTTATGGTGAAGATATTTTATCAAAATCAGCAGCAAAGAAATGGTTCACGCGCTTTCGTTCTGGAAATATGGATGTCAAAGATACTCCCTCTGGTGGACCAACCACTTGAAAAGTCGATGAAATCATGCAGAAAATTGAAGACCACTGGTATATAAGCAGCCATACAATTAGTAAAGAACTAAATATTGATCACAAAACAGTTTCAAATCATTTGAAAATGGTTGGATACAAAAAAAAGCTTGACGTTTGGGTAGCACATGAATTAACATGATTACGCTAGAGTTTGGCTGGGAAGTGTTGGTGCACCCACCATATAGTCCTGACCTTACACCAGCGGACTACCATTTGTTCCGGTCCATGCAGAACCCTCTTAATGGTTTTACATTAAATTTAAAAGAGGCCTGCGAAAATGAATTGTTGCGATTTTTCGCCTCTAACCTACAGTCTACACTATGCAAATTCACTGATATTTTCTATCATTGTATCAATGTATGTGTGAGTATTATATATAAATTTTGACACTATCAGCAACCTATCAGGAGGCTATTTCACGATAAATTATCATGAATTTATTACGAAATGTCATCTTTTTGAGGTTATGTTTCATCATTATAAATTTATTTAAGGGGTGAAGACATCAGTATTTTTAAATTCTTGTGTCGATTCGTGAAAAAAATGCACAGACAGTCACAACTATTGAAAAAATTATATATATTAAATAAAATTAACACGAATTACGAATATCATGAATTTCGATATATTAACAAAGAATATAGAATTAAATAAATGTACTACTAACAAAAAAGTATGTTTTCACTCTGAAAATTAATTTTATAATGATGAAACATAACCTCAAAAGGCTGACATTTCGTAATAATTTCGTGATAATTTATCGTGAAATAGCCTCCTGATAATTTACTGGTAGTGTCAAAATTTATATAAAATAGTCACACATACACAGATACCCTGATAGAAAATATCAGTTAATTTGCATAGTGTAGACTCTATTTAAACCACAGAAGTTCTACATTGATGGGATCATAACTCTACCAGAAAAATGGCAAAAGGTCATCGATCAAAATGGCACATATTTGGTTTAATAAAGTTCATTTGAAATAAGAAAATCCTTTGTTTCAATATCATACCCAAAAAAGGCGACGAACTTTTCCCTAACCCTTTATTTTTAATAGTACAACTAAATAACATTTAGTTTTCAACAAAAAAAATAATTCTGGCATATAGTGTATCGATTATAATGGACTCATACAGCAAAAAAAAAATATAATGAAATGTCAAACACTATCGTCAAATAATTATCGCAAATGTCAAACACCACCTATCAAAAACAAATCAAATAATCAAATCAACAAATCAGTAACGGCCGGTTAGTTATGCGCCGGTAAAGTGTTTTATATGAAATCTAAATAGGAACCAAGCACACAATTGGTCGATAAAAAAATATCAAAGGCTGCTAGACTTATTTTTATTTTAAAGTGAACCATAATTGTCTATAGAAATATTATTTAAATAGTTTTGGTTTTTGAACAACCAGTAAAATGCAAGGCATGCTTTATGGATATTTAATTGATTTTTTTAATCGATAAAATTTGCGCTTGGTTCCTACCCTGTTTTCACAATCAGAAAAAACTCAATGCAAACTTGACTAAATATATTTTATTTCATGGAATTATTTAGTTTGCGTATAAATTCGTTTGCGTCGATTGCGTATAAATTGCGTAGCCATTTAAATGTCAATTTTGGTTGAATAACTTTTTAACTAATCGTTAAATATTTCCATGGAATAAAATATATTTAATCAAGTTTGCATTGAGCTTTTTCTGAATGTGAAAACAGATTTCATATAAAACATTTAACTGGCGCATAACTAACCGGCCTCTAGTCATTTTTCTTTTTCTGTGCAACCGGGCATTAGAAAAACTAACAAAAATTAACCAGCTCATACAATTTTTTGCCTTCTGGGAAAACATAATTTGCCATGAATAAATTAGTCACTTGAATACTGAAAATAGTGACATCTATAGGATTAAATAGTATAAGTGGTATTTTTTGAGCAACCAATAGTCTGATACCTTTGTAAACATTCTAGTTGCATCTAGTATAATCGGCTATGGTGGTCGTTAAACAAGGTAAATCATAAATAATTGAGGAAAGTATAGTTGTATTGCTCTAAGTTAAAAATTTCATCTTTTGTCATCAAATGTTACAGCTCTGACGTCACGTATTAGATAAATCATTTCATTGTGAAGAAGTTTTATCACCAAACTTTATATGGTAACGATAAGTATAATCGAGTTGGAAAGTTCTTTGCTTATAGGATAATTAAAGACAGCAAAAGTTCATTCAAACTTGATACAGCCACATTACCTTTTCCTAAGTTCGAATAGTCTGAGTCTTATTCTTTTGAAAACTATAAAACTAAAAAATTTTGAATGTTTCAAACTCGTTACATATTTATATGTGTACGTCACATTAAAATTAAGGAAAAAAGGTAATAATTCTGCACAACTACTAAACATCAAAAAATTTTCTCCGATATGAGAAATAGTAAAAATTGTATCTGTACTAAGATCAATGTTAAAGTTCTAAAATCATGAAAGTGTTAACCGCAGCATTTTATGTTACAGCCTGTTGCTACCCCATACTTTTATACCGGTAATCAATATTAAAATCAAAGCGGGTGGTAAATATACACATTTGATGTAAGAATATAACTTTAAAAGAAAGTTCACTGTACAAATTTTAGAGCTTTCTGGGTGTTCATTTACGCGATGTATACTCAGTGAAACGGAAAAAAGGTAAAATACGAAAATAAAATTGATTTCCGCATGCAGAGCGGTTATGTTAAAAGCCACATGAATTCCAATAATACCTTCTACGTAATGAATCACAACACATTTCCTAGAAACAGATTTCATTACTCTTCTTATGAAGTTTGATACTGAATGGTATGCGTTTTAAAGCTGTGATATTATTTTGCCCATTACAGCTTTAACAATTTCTACGTGTTATGTTTTTAGGAGATAACAATTTTATAGTATAAGGAACGCTTATTGAATTGATTTTTTGTGGACGTGATAAACGTAATAAAAGAATAAACACTTATAAAAACTTGTACAGCATCACAAATGATTTTTCGATAAACCGTTTTATTTAGACGAATTAACGGGTACAATAAAATTTAAGGTATTTGGAATACAAAAATTCTAGGAAACATGCATGTGAAATTTTCCACACAAACAATTCTCAGCAAAATTGCTTATTTAAAAGTTTAGAAAGTTGATGACATCTTTCGTAAGATTAGTGACATCTAGGTTTAAGTAGTATGAATTAGAGATAGTTTTATACAGTTTTGTGGTATTGCAGATTATAGCAGAATTAGTGTTGTCTTCGGCGAAATAGCGAATAGAAAATCTGCAGAAATCCCCAAACCAAAACTTTTCATGATTACTATTCTTTATTTCACTTAGGTAAAATAATGTGGGAAAGTTCGTTACTAATTAACTTTTACTTTCCTTTTATACTACTACTATCTGGACGATTTCTTAATAAATTATAACCAAATTTGGTTCTGATAGTCATTAAAGTCGTAAACAACGGAAAGGAATCAATGATGCGGCAGAATTTGACGGACGAGTTTGCTCCCATTTTCTACTTGTTATCAAAGAATAGCACATACTCCATAACTATGCTTCATACGGGCAAATTAAAAATGTGAGATTTATCGATAATTTTTACCTTGACTGATCATCTACATTTGCAAATACCTGAACGGAGGGCCGATATCAGCAAATAATATCGATAGTCGGTTCTCAAATTTGGCGCAGTATACCTACTAGTTTTTAAGATATTCCTGGATAGTTTAAAGCAAACTTTATAAACTCTTTTGGTACGAGGCATACGTTTTATAAAAGTTCAGAAATTCTTGACATAAGCCAATAGATGTTTCACAGTTTCATTAACCTACTGATTGGAACGGAATCCTCCTTGATAGTCACCGGTCAAGCTTCCATCGGAGAAGTGTGTTTCTTTTTTTGAAGACAGGACATATCGCGTAATACTTTCTATTGATTAGACAAGACTTTGCTTCGCCATGCTAATCGAGTGACGATGAAAAGACAATTCGGTAAACACAGCCGACAAATGCCATCAACTTCAGGCAAGTGGTTTCTCTTATGTCCCTACATTCCTGGGACAGACAACCTGCGACACATATTGAAAGTTGAGCAAATCAGGGAAATGTTCATTGTATCGCATCGATGTTAAACCAGAGCCGTCCACTGGTTGTTGTAATCCCAAGACACAGGCCTTCCATAATTCACACTTTTTGGAGTTAACATTTGATTAGATGTTCTCCTTGCAAGGACAGCTTTATTTTTCTGATGATGATAACCTGGTGAGCATGTCTCTTTGTAATATTTATACTTTATAAAGAAAGATCAAAGAATCCTATGCTTATAACTGGCTTTCACAATGCTGTTGTGACATAATCCTGATACTACAGCCTTTATCTTAATTTATTAAAACCTCATTCGAAAAGATTAGTTCGTTTTCCTGTATTCCTTTCCTACAAATAACCATGACCAAGCGATGATTGGTGCAAACTTGCTTTGCGGACTCAATACATGATAGATTTGACTTGGAGACGCACCACGTGGATGTCTACACAGTACAGTTAACCAACAAAAACATCGTTATAGTGCAGCGGTTTGGAATCCCAGTAGCGGCGACTTTAGGGAATGCGGTGCGATAGAGGAAAACAAAAATTCATTTCCAAGAAGTACTATAGTTGCATCCAATATAAACAGGCAAATCGGCCGGCAACAAACATTTCATCCGCATTATACCGTCAAGTATCGCGGTTGTTAACTAACCTCATGACATTGTCCTGCCTAGAAGCTATCCCACCAATCTCAAGTCGCCATTCTCAAACCAATGAAAAATCTTGTCGTCTTTGTGCAAACTAGGCACGGAGGCTAGGTTCAGAACGAGCAGACTGGAGGTTTGGGCTATCGATGAATTTACAACAAAGGAGGAAATCTCCATCGCACAGAAGAACGCAGATGACGTATCTTAAAGTAGCAATGTCCATAGCACAAAAATTGACTGAAGATGGCAGAATCCTTATAGAATAGATTACTCCTCTATACGTGACCATGGAGTAATAGGCCCAGTGAGATGCTATTTATAATTGATGGAAACCTAGTCATAGATCGGTCTCATGAGAAAGTGATGATAATCTTTCAAACCTTTGCTTCGGGTGCTGCATAACTAAGGTAACATCGCTGTGTGCATGCTACTGCGCGACAAATTAGGAAGTAAGTAAAAACCACATTTCTGACAGAAGTAAGCTTCCAGCACAAAAGAAGACTATACAAATAACCGCTACTAGATCTAAAAATAAACTACTGCGCATCCGGCCAGGAACTCGTATCGCATGCCCATGAATTGAAATCAGTCACCACCATATAAAGTAAATAGAATAGGAACTTCGATGATGGTGCATAGACTACAGACAACGGCAAGGTTGCTCTTTCGACATGCAATGGTTTTTAGCCATTCGAAATAGTTCCCAAAGTTTCGTCAGATATCGAACAAAAGTAAATATAATCAGCTATTTTTCTATGAAATTATGTCGTTGACCGTTGTAGCTTATGGCAAATTACACGAATCTCAGAATATGGCACCCATAGTTGTTATATAGGTTAGAAAGAGCCTTCATTGTGGAATTAAAATCACCTATTGGCATTTTGAAATAAACCGTTGCGCTCTCGCATAGAATTTTTGAACATTGTCGTTGTAGTAAGCGTGAATATTAATTCTATACGAGAGCCCTACGTCTTATACTGAAATGGCATTAAATGATTTTAGTTTTACAATGTATGCTCTTTCTAACCTGTATAGCAACTATCTGACTCAATCACTAAAATTTCTGTAATTTACCATAAGCTACAACGACATCCTTTCTTCGCGCAAATTGCCGTAAAAAATTATCAAGTGTCCAATAATTTAAAAGTGTCCATAAACTTCACACCGGCTTTGTAAGTCTCTCAGTTCTTATATTTTAACTATCAAAATAAGTAACGGTTAACTACTTTATTTAAAGTAGATTTTATTCTTAAATGGAAAGGGAATTGCCATAAATAAAATCAGCTACGTACCAAAAGTTTTCGCTATGTACACCGGTATGTTATAGTAAAAAGATGGCAATTTATTATTTTTTATTTTCTAGAGAAGGAAAACTAAAAATAAATTTATTACTTTAGGAAGGTTGTCCTGTCTAAACACCAAACGTATTTACAGTATAATACAGCTATGGTGTATTTTTGTAGAATAACGCAAATAAGAAATAAATCGAAATTGTATGCAGATAACGACTTGTTTCGAATTTAGAGGCACAGTTTATGTAGTACCATCTATTTTCACTGCTCGTCATGGCGGCGGTTTTTATATACAAAAAAGCCTTATACCTATGTTTTGGAATAAAACCACCTGAATTATTAATTTGGCTCGATTTTATTATATGTATCCTGTATCTGTATGAATGTTTTTCTGGCAACGTTAGTACGCAGAACGACAAACATAAAAGATTACCTTTCGCAGAGCTAACCACAACAGCATCAATTTACGGTTGCTTATCTCGCATATTCAGAAGTGGAAAATGTGTACATGTTACTCACAAAGCTAATTCAACAATGTCTTAAAGGTTAAAAGCTAAAATTAAAGAATCTACCATCGTAAACCATTTAAATCTTTAAATACGGATAGCATATTTCTTAAATAATTGGATGTAGTTTGCAAAACAAAAAACATGTAAGAAGAAAATGATGTTGCATGCGGTATAATTGAATTCATGTAACAGAAACGAGGAAAAGTTATTAAAAAGTGGTTTTGTGAAATTCATTTTCTTAAGCAAATTCTTCGAACACAGCAAGTAACTACACCAGAAGGCTTTTTAGTCAAAATTTTATATTTACATTCAGTGTACAACATTTTAGAATTTACGAGTAATATGTTTACCTTCCCAACATTTTAAATATCCTGCTCCCTTCCATTTCGATATAATAGAGAATAGCTTTAGTTGTTTTGCGATAAAATATTATCCTGTTCTCCGAGGGTTAAATATTTACATTGCAATGATTAAACTTCTTGAACGTTGGTTTATATTTACGATATGAGTATCTCTAGTTTGAAATGTGGTTCAACAACGTAAGACATTTTCCTTAAATTTCTTAATACCGTACTATATAAAAATACATAAGTGTTGTACATGTAACACATAATACGATTAGATACGTAGCGAATAAGGACATTTGGTTCTAAGAAAAATTATAAACAAGTATAAGATAAATTGGGGAACGATATAAGTCAGATATAATGCGATGTGATCGTATTCGAAGTGGACCTGATTGTCGCAGAAAATGTAGACAATATGTCGAAAATTACGTTCTCATAATTATTCTATGATTTGTTTGTTATGAAACCATATCAAGTTGAAAAACTTCATACTCCACATTTGATAAAGAAAGGTTGATCTGTTTTAAGATAATTTCGAAAAAATCGAAAAACAATAGACAACTTTGTTAAAAAGTAAAATTTGATAAACGGTTAAGTTTTTATATCAAACACAGAGCTGTCAAACTGTTAATGTACTACTAGGAATAACAATGATAAAACACAAATTTTTTGACCGAAACTTCCCTACCCACCTGAATTACGGCAATATAATCCCAGTGAAAAAATAGGAGCGATGAATCTCTCGGCCAAATGTAAAAATAAAATACTAGCAATTATGGTTGTAATAAAATCGATTAGCAAAATGGCCGGAGGACTATACTTGAAAAATGTTTTAGGTTATATACTGAAATCTAAAAATTGCGCCAAAAAATGGCAATTTGTTAAAATATATTAAAATCGTTTTTATCTACATTTTTTTATTAATAACTCAGCCGCTTCTTGCCCGATCATTGTTAAATTTGGATTATGAGATGTAATTTGCATTTTAACATGAGTTTTTATAAATATTTTGGAATTTTGCCATGTTCAATGGAACTTGGAATTCCTCAACCAATAATTCTCATATTTGGTATGCAGAATTGGATTGGGATTTTTACTTAAATTTTGAACGGAGTTTTGCAAGGGAACGATTCGCTTTTCCAAAAAAGAATTTCAACCGAACTAATTTTCATTTTTCCTGTTGTGACCACCACGCGACTTTCTTTTACGATAAATGTACGTTTCGAATGCAACACAGTTAATTTCTAAATGGAAAAATGGAACCTACCTCGTGATAAAAATTGTGTTCTATAATCAAAAAACCCTGCTTAAATTTCAGAAAACCTACAAGGTCAACCCTTTTTAAATAATATTGCAAAAATTAAAAAAGCTCCTACTGAAGCTGCCACTTCTGAGATACAGATATGCTCACAACATTTCGCATGGATCTCCCAATTTATGGAAAAAAGTATGAAGTTTGTTTCCGAATAGTCAATCTGCCTGGGCCATAGAGTTGCCGAATTTTGCTGACACAAAGCTGATTTTATCAATACTCTGAAATGATCTGAACTAATTTGGGTTTGAATTTAATTTACAATCTTTTTGTTTTTAATCCTTTTTTTCTTAAAAGCAATTTACTTTTCAAAATATTTGGAAAAACGAAAAAGCTCGTTTATATTTGGAAAAACGAAACGATGGAAGCTGCCATCCAGTAGACATATTTGGGCCAAATATCACTAGGATCTCCAAAATTTGTAGAAAAAGCTTAAGTATGAAATTTCATCCCAATCAATATATCGATGATCAGTATCTGGAAAATAGCCTATTCGGATTGATTAATTGGGATGAAAATAACCAATCAATCACCAATTCGTTTTTTACGAAAAAACACTATTAAAAACAAAAAGAATGTAATTTAAATTTCATACAAAAGTTCAGATCACTTTTTTAATTTAACCTCAAATGAGTTTTGATAAAATCTTCATTATTTCAAAATTCGGCATCTCTACAGTCCAGGCGGATTAACTACATATTTGGAAAAAAAAACTTCTTGCTAAAGCTTTTTCCATAAATTGTGAGATGCTTCCGAAATTTCGTGGAAATCTGTGTACCAAAAATGACAGCTTCAATGGTAGCTTTTCAGTTTTTGCTTTTATGTTGAAATAAATTAAAAGTTTAAATTTTCGACCAACGAGGGTTTGGCCTTGAGGCTTTTCTGAAATTTATGCAGGGATAATGTTTTTTGATTTTAAAAGACAATTTTACCAAAAATCCGGCAAGTTTAATTTTCCGCTTTAGAAATCAAGAGTTGTGTATTGGAGATCTATAATCTCTGAATAATTTCTTAATATTTACTGAACACTTACCAGTACTGGAATATTTTCTAAAATACCAGAAATAGTCCCACAATAATTTTCCGGTTATTATAGCTACAAACACTAAAACACTATACAAATAATTTCCACAATTATTTTTATCACACCACTAATTTAACTTTATCACCATTTATACGCGTACCGTGCCTTAACTGAGACTCTTCAAAAACTAACTCAAGGACTTTCCCTGTCTATCGCACCCAAAAATTCCAGATTGTTCGTGAATAGTCGCAACTAGTCTGTTACAATTTGAAATACCACTAAACTGCTATAAAACTACTTCTAATCCTACTACTGAAACCTAGATGTCACCAATATCGCAAAAAATCGTATTAAACCAATTTACGCTGAATCACCCAGCGCAGATTTTAATCCATGCTAAATAACGCCGAGGTTAAACATAAACGACGCTCACCTATTCATAAACGACGTACGGGATAGTTTTAAAAGATCTCGTGTTAACCAAGAGCAATAATGACAAGCTTGTGTGTGTCTTTTCTAACACTTTAAATTGCAAAGATAATAAATGCAAGATCGTAAACGTACTCGCTTACTCAAGTGCAGTTGTGGATGTTTTATACACTTATGATAATATTGAAATCATCTTTAATCACTCAATTATTTCTTAAAATCATTTTCAAACATAGACACAAAATAAACTCGACCGGCTTCAGTACAACATAATTTCACAAAAAAAAAAACTATTTATTATTTTTGTCAAATTATACTTAAGGTGGTTGAGGTTTTTTGGGGTCTATGTTGGAGAAATAAATTTTAATAGTAAAGGGTACGGGCCCCTTCTTTAATTTTTTCTCGTCTTGCACGATTTTAATAATAACTGCTGGCGGGATGTTTTCGGGTACCAAAAACTGATTGATTTCGGGAACATTAATTTAGAGGGTCATTCGGTGGAGGCCAAAGGCTTGTAGGCCGCCCTAAACATTTTATTTGTCTTCATAATGGATAATTCATTCAGGACTCCCCGATAGGCCGTCATGTTGCACCGCACCATGTTGCGCAATTTTGCACCATGTTGCATGATGCTACACAATGCTGAACCATGTTGCCGTAGTCCGCTACATTGCAGGATGTTGCATTATGTTTGGTCATATTGCACCATGTTGCGTGATGTTGCACCATGTTGATTGATGTTGCACCTTGCAGAGGAATCTTGTGTGGCGTTCCACTATATTACATCGTTTTGGGTTGGGACCTTCTTTTAACAATTTATTTAGCTTGCAACATTGTGATAAAATTTGTCGGGACAGGTTTTTCGAGTGTAAGCAAACGATTACAAGAAGTTTTTATTTCAGGGTAGTTCATTTAGGAGTCGTACGGTTCGGAGGTCATGTTGCATCATATTGCACCATGTTGCGTGGCGTTATGTTGTGGGGGGTTGTAGCACCAAATTGTGAGATTTTTGCCATGATGCGTCATATTTCACCATGTCCCGTGATATGGCACAATGTAGCGTGATGTGGCACAATGTTTGTTGGACATTGTTGTGAGATGTTACACCATTTGTTTGAAATTGTATCATGTTGTATCATTTTCAGTTTTGGGATGTTGCTAGATATTGCACCGTGTTGCGTCATGTGTGTTATATTCCATCATATTGTGGGATGTTGGATCATATTGCTTTATATCCTGGATCGTAACATTCTGTCTCTAAAAAAAATTTAATCCCGTTGCAATCTATAGCAGAACAAATCGGTCTACTTGTCGACGAGGCGAAAATGTCAATGAGTTTAAACTCCTAGAATCGACGGTTAATATCCAAAACTCAATCTCTAAAGATATAACATCGCGGATTGCAACAGGCTACCTAGCATTTCATACTAACATTAAAAATTGTGTCTTCCTTGTGAGCGTTGATAAGACTAGGAGTAACTTTTAGTAGCGAATCTCTAGCAAAACGGTAAAACGTAAAACCCAAAATGTCGCCGTTTTTTAGCGTAAATTAGTTCAGATGGTCCTAGGTCCTGTTAAGGAAATGAAGATCAGAAATAATCTGAACAACATCGATATAATTGAAACAATATAATCATTAACAGGACCTTCAAACTTTAGTTATCTTGCCTGGCGTCTTCATGTTGCGGGTCGAGTTACCTGGATGAGTATTATTGAGGCAGCCAAATCCCTTCATGGAATATAGTGCCAGCGGAAAAGAAGAAGGTAGTTTTTGTTTTCTCTGCTCTTGGACTAGCACATTTTTTTCCTCGTGAGCTAATTGAGCTAATTAGTTAACACAAATTGACCTAGCCGCTAGTTTAGTCATTGTAGTCCCTAACATATTTTTGGTATTATCTAGAAAAGTTGACCATCGCACCTTAAGCTTCATTCATATGGCTTCCCACTTAAATATATTTCAAACTATTATCAATTCACGACCAAGACAATCTGAAATTGTTTGATTGGATATCAGAAGAAAAATCATTCATTTATTTTTTGCCTTGAAATTTCATTCAAAACAGTTGTTTACAAAAAATTTGGTACCGTGGAATATTGATTACGAATCGCTGTTATACATTAGAGAGTATAACAAAAATATCCTTCTCTCTGTTATGTATTAAAGCACATTATTATTACAAGATTTCCCCACTCGAATTTTGCCCCGTATATACTCGTATATTCTCACCACAAGCAACAGTCAACAACAATAATAATACGAATTTTCATTTTAGAGAGAAATTTTCCTTCCTTCTAGGTTTCCAGCGTCTAAATAATTTAGTTTCAACTTGGAGCTTTTTTCGTACGCTTTGAAAAAATTATTTATAAGCGCGCAGCACATAAATTCATTAAATGTTGAATATTAGATTGGAAAAGTTATATTTTTAATCTAAAACTTGTTAAGCCGTGTTATAATTTGGATTATTTATATCTTTAGTGTTGTATAGTGTTCTGAGAAAAAGGTATCAAGATATTAAGATTGTTATAATCAACTATGATAAGATTTCCGGAGATTAGAATATTTCGCCTAAATGGCAACGTAAATAATTTTCGTTTGTGGTGCTTTCGTTATACGGAAACGAAATAATAATAATAATAATTCTTAGGCCTTTTCACTGTGTACACGCACGCAGTGCTACATAAAAATTCAATAAATGTGTAGTATGGTGTGATAAATTTACATATTTTAACAGTTTAATGTAATAACTGTGTGGTATTTTTGCTTTATCTCGGATTATTTATTTGGGACTGCGGTTTTAAGTCGACCGATTAAAATATAAAAAATTAACGATTTTTTTTTTCTCTTTTTGGGTTTTCATTTCAGATTGGCTTGCTGCACGACCGAATCAAGATTTGGAATTAAATCTGGATAATATAATTTAGTAATAATTCTATACATGTGTTTGTGACTGTGTATGTGTGTGTGTTTGTGTAATTATAATATAAATAGTGTTTTAGTGTTATTTATCTAAGCGAAAAAAAAATATATTTTTATGGGAAATTTTTAAAATTTTGTGTTGCAAGTTGCTTGTGAAAATTTTTAAATATAATTATAAGTGTGATACCCAGTTATAGTTAAAATATAAATATTGAATCATGTCGCTTACAATACGCGTTAATAAATTTTGTTTACCAAAGCCAAAATCAAATTTAATCGCCCGGATCGAATTTCGAGGTAAGGATATGCCATTTTCCTATTATAACGAAATTTTATTGAATTCACGATTTAGTTTACATAACGAATGATTAGGCAGATTTCTATTCCATCCAAATCAATATATGTATGTATATATAATGGAACCATATGAGTACAATAGATATAAATTATATTTTATGATGATGAAATAATCAAATATTAATAAATTATTTGTGTTTTGTATCAATATTTATACGTACGACGGTGGTGTACAGAACACGTATAGAAATTTTCGCTTTTTTTAATTCAAACGGAAATTTAAATGTTTTTCTTTTGTGTCTTTCGTCGTCGGTGTCGTCGCTTGAAAGAAAATTTTCATGAAATATTAAACATTTCTGTTGTATATTATGTTGCTCGTATATTATTATTATATTCTGTTGAATGTGCTTTAAGCACAAAAATTTTGTAGTGCCATCGAGTCAAATAAAATTGCTTAATGCTATGTTCGGAATTTGTTTGTGAATTGATAACAAATTTAAAATAAATTTATTTTCGTATAAATGTGGGCTCAAAAATTTAGTTCCCAGAAATTTTTAGGTACACAATGTGTGATGATGATGACGATGATTCAGTGATTTAAGATGTTTAACATTATTATTACTGAATTTTATAGACCAAAGATGCTGTGAACGAAATTCTCGAGCAAACAAATATGGCCTAAAATCTGTTGTTGTCGAGGAGGATTTATTAAAATTAAATATTTAAATTTAATTAAGAAAAACAGATCTAATTTAAAATAGAAAATTAGGGTTCGAAATTTAACAATGCTTCCAATATGAATTACATGACAAATAAAAAATCCTTTCATTGAAATCAACTCCTATCTGCATTTTCAAAACGGTCACAGCCACCTAGATCTGGTCTGTAAACAATGTCATACGTTTCATTCCAACCAGAATAGTTTTATTCCAAGTTTTTGTTTGAATAGGAATAAAATTCTTGTACGCAAAGTTATCCTATTGACCACCAAAGTCAATTTTAAATTTTTCAACAATAAGATAAATTAGATTTTTTTTATTTTTATCGCATAAAGAACCAAATGACATAAATCAACGACACACAAAATGAACTCGGATGCTAAATTAATCTTAAAAATAAATCATGTTTACGTCGAAAACGCATTTTATATTTTCATAAATATTTGTGCCTTAATAACTCAGTTCGATTTCACGTGAAATCTTCATAAGATTTTACTAAAGTGAAATTAGAAATGAAAAATTTCACTTCTGTTTTCATTTTGTAGCACTCAGTTCACTAGCGAAAAAGCTAAGTGTGTTCAATACATAAAAGATGGAGCGCTTAAACTTTCCAAATTATTTTCATGTGAAAATAATGTCTCGAACATTATTTGTGCATGTCTACAAATTTATACGTTAAAATTAAAAATTCTCCAAATTTATATTTCATGCGAAAATAAATAGATTTTTGGAGACCACGGTAAAATTTCATTTCATTTTGAACTAAGTACTATAAGCTTATGACATAAAACTAAATCGCATGCTTTGTTTGTTTTTATTAAATTTTTGTACTAACCGACAAAAGTATAAAAAATCGCTTGGCTGTGCCCAAAGCACAAATTTCACTTCTATTCGAATACGAATAATATTTCCCAAAGTAAGACCACAAAAGTGTTCTAGAAGCCAATGAAATTAACACTTCTGATTGCATATTCCAATCACGTATGTTCATTGCCATCCGAAAAATATACTGGCTGAATTTGTGCTAATCCAAAATCGGCACAGTTGCATTAATCAATAAAGATCGGTGAATAAACCATTTTTCTGAAATACAGAACTGTGTTTTTCTAGAACACAGGAACCAATGAACTTGTCACTGTCTGATTGCAAATTCCTACCGGGTATGTCTATTGCGCAATCCGTCTGCTGTCGTCCGCACCAGTTTCGTTGCCCGGATTTCACGTTAAAACAATTTCAGTGAATTTTGAACAGATTTGTAGCTTCAATCCCGAGGAGCAATCTGCAATCTGCAAACATAAATAGTTCAGCAATGACCAACCAAAGCGATTTTCCGGTCTTAATGTTTTTTCATGGAAAAACAAAATGACAAATTCAAGACAAGTTTGCCAACAGATAGACTAATATATACCTCTAAACAAGGTGAAGCAAAATTAACTATAAAATAAAGGTTCCAGTATATGACGAGTTGAAATTTGAATCATATTTGTGGTTTAGTTTTTATTCGGTTTAGAGACAACTGGTGTTAAAATATTAGAAAACATGCTAAATCAATATTTTGATTCAATTTTGCGTCGCAAGAGTGAATTAGTTGTGAAACGCAATTTTAATACTAATTTGATGTTTTTTTGTTATACTTATTTTGAATTCTCACATGAGAAACAATTATGAAATACTGTAACGAATCTATACGTTTAGTTTATTATAAAGTCCACCCTAATTTATGTTTGAAAATTTAAGTTATAAAAATAATTCATAATATAAATTTGGTAAACTTAAAATCACAGTTAAAATTGTATAAAAATTAGAATTGAAATAACATGAGGAATTAAATTTCAGCTTATTTATAAAATAAATATTTGTATATAATAAAATAGTATCGACGAAAATAAACGAAATAACGTAAATTTAAATTTCATTCATAAAAGTTCCAAAAAATGAATTTCAAAATGTTTTAAATGTTAGATTAGACAGTTTTTGATTTGTTTTCCTTCAGTCTCTTCACCCTCTCGTTGGCATAATTGAACCAACGTTTTGTGATATTTATTATGTCACTCGGTCTGGAAGTTGGAAACTTTTTCATAGCTATTTCTGTAATTTACATAAATGATTTAGATGCTGGTTTAACGTTTTAATTTCCACCATTTTACGGTTAATCATATTTAAAATCTGATAGGATTTAACTGGCTTCTCATTTTTATCGAACCTAGAATATTTAGTAGCGCCTTCGTTTGATTAAAAGCGTTTGATCTCTTTCTTTCTGTTCTCGGCGAAGAAATTTAATTTCTCGTAAAACCTGCTTCATTAATTCATTATTTTCCATAAGTAATTTCTGCGTAAAATCATTAGAGCTTTAGGATGGCGGATCTCTGTTTACTTCGTAGGAGATGAAAATGTTACTATTAGTTTCTTTGCATGGTGAGATATTTTGATTTTCTGAAAATATGTACTTCTTTTGGCGCCTTGAATTTTGATGATATTGTTTTGGTGATATTGTACTAGTACCATGGCTTTTTTGTTAATAAATTTTTCAGAATACTGGGTCGGAATTCTTTTTTTTCATTTGCAATCGAGTAGGTTTGAATTGCCCATAAAAAATTATGATTTCACACAGTGGAATTTAAAATTACGTGTAAATAATTCAAACTACTATAGATTGCAAATGAACAAAACTTTTCATTTTCATTATTTAATGGAACGGGAATTGACCCCTGGATTGGTGTACTTACTTCGGTATGCTTGTTGATGATATTACATTACGTATCCGAAGAAATCTATGCTTGTAATTACAATTGTCATTAGGACCGAAATATTCAGAATCAAGCGGTGTTAATTTATTATTTTGATTTAGAAAATTTTGTTCTAAAATATTGAAAATAACATTTATTTATGTACATAATCAACAATATATTTATTACCATCTGTAGTCATTTGCGTATCCTAAGAATCGTAATTTGGGTCCTTTTTGAACAAACCGCAAACAATAAACTGAAAAAATATTGTTATGAATGCACCATTTTAATATATGTATATAAATTTTGATTTTGCAGGTGGTCTAATTATTTTTTTAACATTTTTTATCTCAAATATTTCAATGGTATTTCAAATTCCTACGTGTGAATAAAATAAAGGATAGTGAAAAAAATTATCCATTTTTAACAGTACATGTCCGCCTATGATGTTGTATTCTATTTTTATAATTTTTGATGTGGATAATGAAAAATCTCACAATGTGGTAGTGTAGGCGCAGTTTTCTAATGTTCCTCTTTTTCTTTAAGTCTATTCATTATCTGTTAGATTGGAAATGTTCCTTTTTACCATTTTCTTTAAATGTTGCATGCAGTTTTTGAACTTAAATGCAGTGTAACTATTAAGGTTGCCCAACTGTTTTGTATCTTGCGGCAAATGAATTAAATTTTGCACATTATACGTAACGTTTTCCAACCCGTACAATACAGAGAACTGGCCACAAATTCATTTAACAATTCTGCTCATAATCTTCAGAATCGCTCAAAATGCGAATACTACAAACGAGTAGCAAAATTATTATGATTATAGTATTTCTCTTCTAATATATTGTTCAATGCGCCAATCCCAGTGTACACCAAAAACATTCTAAATTATGCGGTCTTCCAGTGATCCAAGTCATCAAAGGTGCGCTTCTTTCTAGCAAATTTAATTGGCATATAGTTCCAAATACTTTTAAGGTTGCCATTTATTGCATCAAGTGTATTTTATTTTTTTTAATGAAAACGGGTTTTTTCGAATTTTTAGCCAAAGTTGTAATAATTGTCTCATTACACCCAGGTATACGCAGTGCATATAATCAATTGGAGACGCTGTCACACACCCAATGGTAAGTTCCTCTAATCTCACGCACAAACGAGCATGATGTTCCATTTGCGATCTCTCTCTAAAACTTCTATCGCTTCTCAAGGGATAATTACGTGCAGGAAAGCACAAACGGTTTTGAACGTACGTTCCTTTAATTATACATTTTGTACAGCTAAAATATGCGGCGTGTCCTTTAACCCTAAAATTTTTTTTTTTTTAAAGAAAATAGAGATTTTATGATTTTTGAACTTGCTTAGTATAAAGGCTCTCGCTGGGGTGTCACAAGTGAAGGACCGTATTTCGACGATGTACTTCTTTTCGTTAAAAAATAAACCAGTGGATAATTTCTTCATTTCCTGAATAAATTTATCTAAATATTCGTTTGTGTAAAATGGCGAAAATATATATATTGACATTGGTATTGATGGTGTTCCGTTGGCAAAAAGTTCCAACTGACTGAACTTTTTGCCAACGGAACACCATCAATACCAACGTCAATATATATATTTTTTCCTGAAGCAGGATTTAGTTCAAGAAAAATTTCTATACCTTTTTTCATTCCAATATGAGAATAAAATCTCTGCCCAGAGGAATGATTTCAAAATGATCCAGCTTATTGATATTTTTCAGAGTTCTTATATCTTTAGGAATATCTGAATGGTATTTTTGTAAAATTTAGAGCAATGAGTTTGCTGCTTCATTCGTTATATTATACTTCACACACCACTCTGTTATATCAGTTGAAATATTTATTATTTAGCTGTGTGTTGATCCTAAAGAATCAGTTTCACTCTCCTCATTTTCACTTGTATCTTGTGTAGTGTTTTTATGGAAAAGTTGTAATATCAATTTTATTTCAATTTTGTTTCTCAAAATAGACACCGAATTTTGCATAGAGGGAATTGACATTTTCATCGCCTTCTTAGATTAAATTTATGTATTAATGGAATTACTAATCGAGAAATTTTATTTTGAAGTTTTCTACTTTGCAGTAATGTTGTGTAAGGTTTAAGATAAGTGTTTGTGACTGAATGGAATATCGGAATAGACAATAGAGTTTTCTATGTTGTTCCCGGTACAAAGCGACGTTTTAAGAATTGAATCTTATATCTTGAAATTTTATAGACATTCGTAATGAAATTTGTTCTCCGCTATATGATAGTACGCAGCAGTTATATGTAATGGCCACATACAACAACAAATTAATTCAAACGTTATAACGTCTTCAAAATTGAAAATTTTAAAAATAATAACGGTTTTTGTTCACATTATCGTTGTGCATCTACGCGTATTTCGGAATTGTCTATATGTTGGGGTAGAAAATAGCGCGGACAATTGATTTTAGACAATGTTGAGAATTGGAACATACGCTTCCAGACCGTCGTTTCTTTGCCACTTATAGTTTTCCAATTTAAGTTAAGGTTTACCTATATTTTAGAAGTGAAAATTTAAAATTTCACAAACGAAATAGGTGAGATCAGTACATTTAAAAAATTCAAAATATGTATTCCAAACCATATTCTAATTTTCAATTCGCGTTACCATCAGAAAACCCTAACGTCATATATTACAAAGTACTGCTGGCTAAATGGGTAATCTTTCTTTTACCAGGGAAATTATATTTTTTGCCTCAGAAGACATAATTTTGATATTTCTTTCGAAATTCTGATAATTTTGAAAAATTATTGGAAATAAACTAAACTAAACTGTCAAAAGTTTATATTTGAAATTTATCGTATCAATTGTAACGTGAAATAAACAGAAGCCGATAGTCAGATAGCCGATAGTCAATGTACAAATTGTTATTTAAAGACCTGAAAGCGTCCATTGCAGCGGACATTTTGATAGCTTTGACACACATTGACATTTTCATAGGTGCACCTTTCTCCCGATGGACTATTTGGCATAGTTTTACTAACATCAATACGAATTGAATTAATTAACGGACGCCATAACTGTCACGGGCATGACGGGATTAGTTGCGACTACTTTCCCCAACTTAATCCTTCCATAATGTGAACAAACAATACGGATACTTAGGTGAAGGGGTCAGCTAACATTTTGGAAGCATGGGGCTTATGCTTATACCGATTTAGCACTTTAAATGTAACACATACATAAATGTGCTTCACTACAACATAAAAACTACGGGTTCAAATGTTTTATATGTCAGGAAAGAAATAAGCTCTCGTGAAATGCCGTTGTCTACATTCTCTACACTGTCGAAGCAATTTTTTAAATTGTTTACATACATTGTCTACACGTGTAAAATATTAATTAATTACGCTATGTAGACAATACGGCAGAACAGTGTACACTATTGCCAGAATTTGATTTGTACCGTGCAAGCGGAGACCCCAAAGTAAATATTTTGGGCAATTCTTGAATTAAATCGTTTTAAGTAGACCAGCAAAATATTTTTAATAGTTACAAAAACGTGTCAAAAACCTGAGAAACCGGAATTGTACGTAAATATTATATTGTTTACTATTCAGAATTATTTTCTGGGTGAAATTCTTAAAGAAATGTGTTATTGATTCCTCTCCCTAGTATTTTTTCATAAACAACTTAAATTATTTATTTACAAATTCACAGAACTCCAAGTTATAAATTAGTTTGAGTTATTCTTATTACGTTTTTGTTAATTAAAATAAAACACTAAAATAATGACAATACTGTGTCGTCTTATTAAGCATATTTCGTACTTAGCTGTGATTATATAATGAAGAAATATTAAATGAAGATAACAAATTATAAATTTGCTACCCGGATCCAAACAAATCAAAATGAAAAAATTATTTTTTTGGAATTTGTTGTTTTTTCTGTAATCATAAAAATATATATTTTATGTTAGTGTTGGGGTAAGGACATAACTAACTAAATCCAGGTCCAGACACAGAGAATTTCTAAATAGAATTTCGCAAAAATGTATAGTCTTGTCACTGAACTCGTACACATTTGTAATATATGTTACATTGTCATGTACCTTCATAATTGTACTTGCTATACCGTAGAATGTCGATCGCCTACTCTCGAGGGGTTGAGAGGAGACGGTGTTCGAAAGGACACGCCGTTTGAAATACTGTTTTATGGTAATATGAAAAATTTATAATACAAAGTTTTTTTTTTCCAGCCAACCAGCAAAAAAATTACACTAAAATATTTTACCTGCGAAAGTTTTCATTTTATATGAGGGCGGATTTCGTTTAAAGTTTTTCAAAAAAAAAAATGTTTACACATAAAACAATTCAAATGGTATACAAGTTTTTAGTTTTTTGTGTGTTCAATATAAAAAAGGGAAAAATAGGAATCTGTAAGATTGGTTTTTAATATAGCCCGCAGCTATTGACGATACACATTTTATATTAAAGTCATGCAAAAAAGGATATAATTTAATAAAAAATTAATTTGTTGCTCGTGCTTTCGAGGTACTTGGGTTTGGTGAAAACTTAGAGGTACAAATCGACACATACTGAAAATTCCATACCATTATTGAGTAGCTGGGAGATTAAAAATGTTTTACAAATTGTTATGGTTTTGTTGTCTCCCTCTCGCTATCTGTACATAAAATAAAAATATATCATGCTGAGAGTACAACAAACAGTAAACATGGATTGCAAGTAAAAAATACTTCGAAATACAAAGCAAAATATACTTGGAGAACAGAGTGATTTATATTGCAAACCAGATAATAGCCTTAAGTGATAAAATATAACAATATTTTCTTTGATAACTGTGTAAAGATTGTTTTTGTAGTGTCTTTTAACGATTCCATAAATAAATGCTCATTTTTGTCGCAAATTATGATACTTGGAAAAATACAAAATCCGCTATCACGGCTATCCGGTATCAAGTGACATCTTCCGAGATTAAAACGATAATGATTTGCTTCGCTGTCATAGGTTGTAAGTTGTTTTATCGAGTTGAAACGGAATATAAATCATAATTTAGGCAATTTAGATTTTTATATCATTAAGAATTATTTTCAGGCTAACTGCTTAGTAATACTCGTATAAAGACTACATGAATAACAATTTTGAAATTAAAGTTAATATATGGAATCAGGTATTCATTCCACTAAGGCATTTAATTTTAAATTAGAGAGTGAAATTCCTACCCCAGAATATAAGTCCAACTCTTTCAACATCAACCTTAAAAACCTGCAATTAAACAATACCGTAACAGAACCGATTAGAAATTACTCTCTCTCGAATTTGAACGTCTTCTAGACCCACTGATAGGATTTTATTAATTTAGGAATATTGAGCTGCGAAATCAAATACAACAAATGAAAATAAAAAATAGAATTTTGATAATTTTAACGCAACCTTTCGGATTATCGTCATAAGATAAGGTGCGATCTTTACAACGCAGGGCAGCTGTTAATCTAATTATGCCCATGTCAAGATGTTCAAGAGTTCATGAATTTGTTGAGCACGCATGCATACACCGCTATTGCATTCGATTATGACCTGATTTTTCGAAGAAAACTGCTATATATGATTCGGTATCCGAACTTACTAGGAATCCTGAACCGACGAGGGTCCCTAATACTACAGAATAACGATGTGTTAAATGTTCTTACAAACTTATGAGAAAATGTACTTGAGAGAAGTGCTGTTTATCCGTAACGCAAAAGATATCCGGATAGATCAGTATATGGCCTCCTTTCACAGGCCTATTAAGAGTATTCCGATGCACAAGCTCAACATTTCTCCCTCCTTATTTTGATGCAGTCCCCAATCATGATGAAGGCTCAAATTTACATCAAAACACAGGTCATCGAATTCAGTCAATCGTGGGGGACTGGCTGTAGCAATCTCAGCGTGACATTCTTATTTCATTTGACACGTACAGTTTTCACGATCAAATTTCACATCCGGAGTATACTTGTATACAGCCAAAAGCTGAAGACAGTTGCCTGTCATCACTGGCAAGCCTTTTTCTGAGTGAAACAATGATAGGATGGGCTAAGAGAGATATTGGTGAAACTTATATTGCTTCTGATGTTCATTAAGCATGTTCGATGAAAAAGCTATCAAATACTCCTTTCAAAGCCTAAATATAGTCGAAACTACCGCCTGATCAAGTACCAATTACAAATATCCTCCACTGAAGTAAATCTTTAAAATCGTTTCGTTCTTTGCAGGCGCTAAAATCCTTAATCCTTAACTCTCGGAACTGGATGCTGCTCGACGCGGAGTTGAGAGTTTATTGTGACCTAAAAATCTCCCCAGATTGTCAGTGACTTTTTGTCATTTTTACGGACAAAAACAATGAGTGCAGTCCATCGACTGAATTGAATTTTTTGAAGAACGCGAAGTAAAACCAATCTTCTAATCTATCTTTTAACTTCATCTAATTCTTCAAACCGTAACGGGCGTGCCTTGAAAGATTTCAGTGAAGCTTTAGGTTTCAAGGTTAAGTGGGCTTTGAATTAATTACAGTCCAAACTAGGTTCGAAAATGCTCCAGTATTTTATACACAGATCATCGACCAATCGCACGAAATAGAAAACAAATTTTTTCCGACCAAACGAACGATCAAAAATTTCACATTAACGTCCAAATTTACTTCCCTCATTCACCTCGGCTCCCCTATATTACCATATAGACGCTCAAGCTTGTGTTTGGCACTTGCAACTTCCGGTCACGGATTTTCCACATTGTCACGGACAATTTTCTCAAACGAAAACTTCCTGTTGGCTCGAACTTTCATCTCTGATTGGTGTGTGGAACAACGGAATTTACAAAAATTTCTGTGATATTCTCCGAATTGGCATTGTTATTGGATTGAATTTGTTCACCGCCATTTTGAGATTGACTTGACTAATCATGCGTTGATCCACTGCTCGGACATGACTTTAAAGCATTATTAGCTTTTTTACACTTCGAATGTGGCAAAACGACTGAGATTCACGTTCGAATTAATTTCGCTTTCGTTTTTCAAAATAATCATAGCAGACTGGGTACTTTAGTAAGCTTGAGCAATTGAAATGACGTTATCCAAGTTTGGGTATAAGGCTATCATATCTCGAATTGCGAAAGAATATTCTTGTAAAATTCATTTTCTAATCCATACATTTGTGAAATACTAAACTCAGCGACAAATTAGCCCTAGCACATTTTATATGAAAAAATTACCTTTTCCGTAAAGGCTTGACCTGCCGACGTTAGTTAACTGCACGAACTTATGATTTAACGGACTTCTATAATTTTCGTTTACTTCGGCACTTAATGATGACGTACACACCGTTAGTATTTTGCGAGGCTGCAGAAGGCTTTATATTAGTATTCAGAATTTCATCAAATAGTGGTACCAGATGTTTTTTTTTTCTAGAATGAAAAACTGGGACAACTTCACAATTTCATTAAATAACTGATTTTCTGATCACGTTCAACAAAATATTCCTGCAGCCGGAAAATGCTTAATTTAGTTTATATAAAGTTTGCATCATTGGAGCATATCTCTAAATTTTTGGTTTTTACATAATCCAATTCTGAAATTTTTTGGCCGTTCGATCGGAGCACAAAGGAATTGCAACCCACAAATTGTTCTTAATAAAGCAAAAATTATGATAAAATCTATCGGGAACCAGGTAAAATTATTCTTACTCATATTCACTAGAAGCTTGTTATCTATTCCATCTAACTTTTGAAAAATTGGTTTGATACCAAATAGACCCGCATGGTGTGAACAAATTCATCAAAACATTAAAATACTTCTGTCATACTTTTAGACGAATATTAATAATGTACTTACTTACTTACTTACCCAAAATATTTATATCACAATCCATGCCGTTGATAAGAATAAATGTTACAAAAACAACTCGTGCTATTTCATTACTTCAGTGTTGAGAGATATCAATCTCATCAAGATATCTTGATGAAAACCAAAAAAAAATAAACGCCTGATATACACAATCTTGTATTTTGTGTGCACAGATAACAATACGAATTTATTCCGACCACAAATTATCTAATTCAATTTTCGTATATATAACGTAAAAGATTTCATCAACATCATCTCGGATCTGACTGATGTTGTGGTTTCTTTTAAAACTGTGGTTTTGTATAGTAGTCTAATGGCATTGGCAATATAAAGTTTCGTTATCAATGACAAATTTGTGATTAAAGCTGTACGCGTGAAACTTTAACGATTTGTTGAATGATAGCGCATACCCGCCTAAATCATTACCACCTCATTTATGTTATTGTGACGCTACGCATAACCAAACCAAATTTGTATTTAATTACGAATGCCATGGGAGATATTTCCGATCGAAAATAGAATATTTGTTTGTTATTCTGCCGAATAATCGTTGTGTAATAAACAAACAATTATTGTCCGCCTTAAATTATAATTTTCGGTTAATGAAATTTACACAGTGAATTTAGAAATATGTTCATGGGAAATAATCAGTATTCAATTAAATATCGTCAGGGTGGTTTCAAAATGAGGGAAGGGTGTAGGTTTCTATTTCATATATAAACCTTTTTTTAAATACCAAATACCTGATGAAATTACCATTTTTGTAAAATAATTTCTTATTTCGTCGGATTGTAGCGCTAAAGAAGAAGAAAAATAATTACATATTGTCCTTCCGATTCGCCTTGCATCGCTACGTGGCAGGCAAAGGTTAGGCAAAGGTTATCAAAATTTACATACTTCTAATTGAAATCACCAACCAAAATTGTTTTTTAATTTGCTTTAAAACGTCGCCTAATTAGTGCCAGTTTACTTTAAATACTGCAGAATTCTCTTCACCGCCAACCAGTTGGCTCTTCCGGGATCATTATTAACTTTGCTCACATAGCTAACATCATAGTTAATGTCTACGTTTAAGAATTCGAAATTTGTTTTAGGACACACTGCTCTGAAGAGTTTGACATTTATATTCAAGGGCGTTGTACAAAGATTGCACTCACTCTTATTGAATCGTTGCAATATTTTATTTATGTACATGTTACGGTGAAAGTCAAAATCGGTAAGTTTATAAATATTTCACCAAATGTCAGGTATTTTGTATTAAAAGGCAAATAACATAAGAATTAATACACAAACCATTCTGGTAATTCCCCGAGAATAGGGAACTGGGGAAAGACTTTATACGCCTTTTAACGCAAAGTGGCTGACATCTGACGGAATACTTTGGAACTAGAGCGAAAAGTGATCGATTTCTCAAAAAACTAGTTTTAATGTAATATAAACTTCATAGATGACTATAATTCGATTGGATAATATGTAAAATTTTCAATTAGTTTACAATTAATGTAACAAATGATGAAATAATAATGAAATGGAATAAGGCTTTTTCACGTATAAACAAATATCACCTTTCGCTCGCATAGAAAGTGGCGCTAACTAGGCGGTGATTAAAAGGTCAATATGCAATTTCTGCTCAAATATAATTTTCCTGCCTACTAAGGAAAAAAGTTTGATGTAAATATTTATAAATTGGGAATAACTTTTCCATGTCTAAATTAGCAGGAAAAATTATTCCCCATTTAATTTTGTTTTCAAAAAAAAAATAACACTAACTTTCTACCTCAGCATGCCAGAAAAAAATGTTTTAATAAAAATTACATATTAATTCTTTCCCCAATTCACTATTCTCGGGGAAGAATAGGACCACTGGGGCCGTATACTCGAAATCGGTGTGGAAATTTCCCCAATTGGAATACAAATTCTTTATACTAGTCGGAATTCTTTATACTAGTCGAATTTGTCGCCGGCTACTTTACTTTAATCATTTTTTTAAATTTCTTTAACTACCGTACAAGTGGTTAAAGCTTCGGCATTTGGACCGGGAGGTACTGGGTTCGAATTCAACCAGAGGCAGGATGTAAAGCGAATTTTCTTCATTGAGTACGATCGGTGATAATAATAAACACAACTTAGACCCTCTGTTGGAGTGCAGGATTCAGCGCCGACCCACCGTTCATGTCAGTGTGCAGGTTGACATGGAGGCTTGCAACGTGCAAGTGGTATACTGTAATTGTGTGAGTAGGTGAATGGGTGGGTGTGTGCGTGAATGAAAAGGGGAGTATTAATTGGCCTTAAAAGGACATTAAATCCACTGGATGATTAATACTTTCTTATATAAAAAAAACAAACATAATTAAGAAACATAATTTCCCCCCCCCCCCCCCCCCCCCCCCTACTAAGGGAAAAATTCCGCCTGAGTAGAATAAATGTAGAATTATTCGCATAGTAGGGAAATAAATAGAAAACTTGTATACAAATTTGAAAAAATGATTAAAGTAGCCGGCGAAAAATCCGAGTAATATAAAGAATTTCATAGCAAATTGTATTCCGATTGGGGAAATTTCTATCGATTTCACGGCGCTTGGGCGCGTATTCTTAAAATTTGTGAATATTTCCACATGCGGATTTACTTTAAAATTGTTTATATTATTAGAATTTTCGTTGGCTACTTTAATCGTTTTTTTCTTTCAAATTTGCTTCCAAGTTTCCTACTATTTGGAGGAATAAATCCGCATTGATTTACCCAGTCGAAAACTTCCCCCGATTTTTGATTAGTAGTGCAATAAGTAATAGAAGACTGGCAAGCAAATTTGAAAAAACGATTAACGTAGCCGATGGATTCGAATAATATAAAGAATTTTAAACAAATTATAATCCGCTGATGGAAATATCCACCGAATTCAAGAATACGCACGGCTGGGATATTCTAACATCACCATTTTTCGATAATTTATAGAATTTTATTTGCCGTTTCTCTAGAATAAAATTTGTCTGTTTCAGTTTTTATATCATTTACCAGCCTGCTAGATTGCAACATACCGCGTTCCTATCGAAAAATGGTGATGTTACAACATCCCAACCCTGGAGATCGAGGTATCTGCCTGCAAGACAAAATCTTGTTTGCCATTCAAACTTGTTTTTTGAAATCTTACTATATAAAATATACATTACCAAAATTTTGTTGGACAAAATCTTGTTTTTTAAAATTTGGTTTTCCGAAATAATTATTTTGATTATTTTTTAACCTTTCGATGTCCTTTATTTTAAGGTCATTTATTACATGCCGGCTCTGATTATGGATACATTAAGATGGTTCACATTCAATTAATAAAAAACAAATTTTAGTAATTAGTTTACATACACACATTTTATTTAAAATTATAATTTCAGAAGTTGGTTTCTTTGAGATAAGTTTGAAAAAATAGTAGAAAATAAATCAAGAAAATCAATAAAGAGTTATATTATTTGCTATGCCTTTAAGCAAAATCGTTTCTTCTTCAGGCCGACGATTTATCATTATATGTATATTTCAGTTTTTCTTCTTTTTCTATATATTTTTTCTTTGGAAATAATTGTTCACCAGACCTCATTTTATCGATTCGGTTTTTAATAAATATTTGCTCTTTGCCCAATTCATCTATTAACTTATAAAGTCCAACATGCATTTTTCCAACAACAACTTGTAGCCTCCTATGCCAAGCCTCTAAGTTGTTTTGTGTTCGTGGAAAGTTATTTTCAAAAGAGTCAGCGGTTTATTGATTTTACCAGCAGAACCCGAAATATAATTCGTATTTATCCATGAAGCAATTCTTTTTCCATCTTCATCCAAAATATCATCTAATTTAGACAAACAATAAAAAATTTCATTAGGTGGAACGAATGCTAGGGCAGCTAGCATTCGAATCTTAATGTTAAAATCTACGTCGTTACCATATCTAGCACCCAATTTTTCCTTCTGAACTTTTCAAGAAATAATTTGGGTAAAATGAAATAAAGAACCCTTAAAAATTACATCAGGCAGGATATTTCTTAGAGCAGAAACCGAAGCTAGTTCGAAATCTGAAATAATTCTTGTAGGATTTAAATTAATAGAATGGGAACAAGCTATTTGGAATAGCTCATAAAAAAACTCATAATATGAGTTTTTACTTTTTTTTGTCATTACACAAAAAATTAGTGGAAATGTTTCGTTATTTATTCCTCCATGAATAGAAAAAAGTTGATGGAAAAGTGTAGGCACAACTTTAAAAGTTCCGTCCATCAACCAACAATCACATTCACTTAATATTTTCAAATGGGATATTGTTCCCAATATAATGTTCTTTTCCTTACCAAAGTTTTTTTTCAGACAAAACAAATAGTTCCCCTTCTAAAAATTTTAAATTATTTGGAATACATATTTCCTCAATTGACGTTGGTTCTTTTAATGAATATTTTTTCCGTATTCTTGCAATTTTCTTTTTCTGCGCTTGGTTACTCGGTAGCTGTATCCTCGAATTCAAATCACACTTAACAATCGTTTTTCTTATAATTCGCGATGGTGGTGCGTCCACCTTTCCTTTTAAGTATGAATTTGCCAGATGAATATGCCTCGAATGTGCTGATGGATCATGGCAATGTTCTGTTGGATCCTTTATTACTTGGAGTTGATCGTCTTCATTCAGCTTAGAGTTGACACGACTTTTACAAAAATTAACTTTATTTTTTTCACAAACCCATCTATAAACTTCCTTGTGTTTTCTTTCTAAATGAAATAGGTAACCGTCGATAACTAATTTATCTTTACCCTTCTTGGATTTAACAATAGAAATATTCATAATAATTTTGGTCTATGCAACTCGACAGAAATATCAATTAAACTGATTAATATCTGATTGTTAATCTTTTTATTATTTTTCAAAATAAAAGAAGTACGAGGAAAAGTGCAAATATATTTTATCCATATTGTAAAATGGACAAACAATACGAGCCCAAAATTTTGTTTTTTTTTTCAAAATATTACTAAGATTATAAAAATATAATACGTGCCCAAATTTTTGTTTTTATTTCAAAATGTTAAGAAGACTATAAAACTATTGTTTATTTATGTTAATAATGTTTTTATTAACCCGCGCGCGCGGGTTAATAAAAACAACATAAATAAACAATATTTTGAAAACGAGATTTTTGGAAACAAGATTTTGTCCAACAAGATTTTGGGTGACAAGATTTTGTCCAACAAGATTTTGAAAACGGTCTTTTGTAAACAGTCTTTTGAAAAAGAATGAAACGTGGCCAACCCCCCAGCCCTGATATTATGTATACTCATAAAATAGAATTATCACATTTATCTTTAATTTGGGAAGCAAAAATATTGTACATCGCACTTTTATATTCAACATATCTTTTATTTTATTTAAAATGATTTACGATTTGAATCAAAAAAAAATTATTTGAAATATGTATATCTATACATAATGTCGTGATATTAAAAGTCGTTAAAAAAATTATTATTAAAAAATAAAAAAAAATCTTAATCTGGAAAAGACGGAAAATATGATTATGTACAAAATTTAAAAAATTCTTAATTTTGTTTTTTCATGGACTACTTGGTTTGAACATTTTTAACAATAGAAAAATTATACCAAAAATCTAAATTTGGAAGTGCGGAAATTATTTAGAAAATTGATATTAGGAATCACCAACAGTAGTGATTGAAAACATAAAAAGTTCCTTATAGATAGTTTAAGTTTTAATAAAAACACTTTCTTAATTTTGTGATATATTTTTTATATATATATATATTTTATATAAACAAACAACAACTACATAGTTTCGAGCTATCTGCTCATCATCAGGTTGATTTAAAAAGTCAAACATGTCCAATTGATTAAACAAAGGTATAATGCTGTGTAATCTAAAATACTGGACTTAATGAACCAAGAAATAGTAGACTGAATTTTGTAACTTGTAACAGTTTTTGGAATTCCCCATTGAACTAGTCAGAAAATGACATTAGAAAACTCGACTGTTGGACTCACGATACGATTAATCTATTATTTTGGCAAATTCCTCTCTCGTTCAAATGAAACAACAACATTTATATTTTCAAACCGTCCTCTTTATAAATTCTCTATCGTGCCATTTGAGTTGGATAATGCATCTCAAAACATGAACAGATTGTTGGATATAATTATTCCACACCAGTTTCGAAACCGAGTGTTCGTATCTCATAACGATCTGCAGATAATCTCTACATTTGGGAAACAGGTGTTGTGGGTTGCGTACCGACCCATCAAAAACAGAAGCAATGAAAAACGCCGTGTACCCAATTTTACGAAGCAAACCCGTCGACTAGTCGCATAGAAGATTTATACCAAATTACGGTAATAAAAAACGATTTTATATAAAATGTGATGCTAGCACGCAAGGCATTGGTCGTGTTCTGTTTCAGTTGGACCAGATGGATATGAGCTACCGCTACCATTAATATTTGTATCGGAAAAACGATATTCGACTAAACAGAATTATACATTTGCTGAACTGGAATGTTTGGCGGCAGTATAAAGTATCACATAGTTTGGATCTCACATCAAAGGTTACAGTTTTACCATTATTAGTGTCCACATTTATTAATATTACGGCTATTTGATCACCATCGTTAGTTTGATAAATATTCCTGTTTGGAAAATGAGATTATCGAAGGAAGAACAAATAGGTTATTATTAAAGAACATAATGATCTTGAGAATCGGTATGACCTCTCGTTTCCGCAAGCGAGATGTCCGGCATCAATTCCGAGATTTGTCGGTAGTTGAAATTATAATATTTGAAATAGTTCTGTCTAAATTTTAATATTTTGTACCTGATTAGAATTACGATGACGTGACGATTTATTATTTTATGTAGCAATAAAAATTAGATTTCTATTATTATATTACAAAACCTCCAAATTTTACGATTCTTTGGTGGTTAGGTGATTTGATTAGATTACATTAGTTTAGAGCAGTGTTGTTAAGTAGTTTTAGGAGATAAAAACTACCTCTAAAACTACGTGTAGTTAATCCATAAACTACGTAGGCGAAAATCATGAATTAACTACATGCATTAACTACATGCGTTAACTACAATCGTCCTTCCTTCATTCATATAAATTATATTATAAATATATAATTAAATTGTTTATTTATTTTCCAAATTTTAAAATCAAAATAACCACTTTTTTAAGAAGAACTTACAAAACACGTTCAGTTCGCAAAAAATCGAGGTTTTATTTCAAATTTAATTTTCATTCATTCAACAAAAGGTAAAGATAGTAAAAAATAAAATATAAGCCAAAATAACAGGAAGCCTTTTATGAAATTTTTT